>CAUYRH010079819.1:0-14152 GCA_963574655.1 Perodicticus potto
AAAACACACCTGGGCTCGGTGTCTGTGGCTCAGCGGGCTAAGGCACCAGCCACGTACACCTGAGCTGGCGGGTTCGAATCCAGCCCGGGCCTGCCAAACAACAATGACGGCTGCAACCAAAAAATGGCCGGGCGTTGTGGCGTGCGCCTGTAGTCCCAGCTACTTGGGAGGCAGAGGCAGGAGACTCGCTTGAGCCCAGGAATTGGAGGTTGCTGTGAGCTGTGATGCCACGGCACTCTATCCAGGGTGACAGCTTGAGGCTCTGTCTCCAAAAAAAAAAAAAAAGAAAGAAAGAAAACACACCTGAGCACATACTGAAATGGAAAAGGGGAAAATCAAAGCTGAGGATAAACAATACCCTGCAACTTAATCATCAATCACTTAATCTTACCCCTAAGTAATGTTAGATAAAGCTTTTTTTTTTTTTTTTTTTAGATAAGAGTCTCTGCCACCCTGGGTTACCTCGCAGCAACCTCAAACTCTTGGCCTCAAGAGATCTTCTTGCTTCAGCCTCTCCAGTAGTGGGATTACAGGTCTTGCCACAATGCCCAGCTAGTTTTTCTATTTTTAGTACAGACAGGGTCTTACTCTTGCTCAGGCTAGTCTGGAACTCTTGAGCTCAAGCAATCCAGTTGCCTCATCCTCCCAGAGTGCTAGGATTGCAGGCTTGAGTCACCAAGCCCAGCCTCAATCACAGCAGTTTCTTATAGGCATCCAACAAATGATAAGACTGAAAATGGCTTGGTAGTAATTCACTTCAAAGGAAAATAAAAAGAAATTAGAAGGTCTCTCCACATAGACTTAACAGCTTCACTGAGAAAGAATTTATAGAAAATAAGATTCATCCATTTTTCAAGTGTATAGTTTGATAAACTTAGGTCAATGTATACAGTTGGGTAACCACTACCACAGTTAAAAAATGAATAATATTTATACCACCTTTAAAAAGTTCCTATGCTTCGGCTCGGAGCCTGTGGCTCAATGGGCTAAGGCACCAGCCACGTACACCTGAGCTGGCGGGTTCGAATCCAGCCCGGGCCCGCCAAACAACAATGGTGGCTGCAACCAAAAAATGGCCAGGCGTTGTGGCGGGCGCCTGTAGTTCCCTGCCTGTACTTGGGAGGCAGAGGCAGGAGACTCGCTTGAGCCCAGGAATTGGAGGTTGCTGTGAGCTGTGATGCCACAGCACTCTATCCAGGGTGACAGCTTGAGGCTCTGTCTCAAAAAAAAAAAAAAGTTCCTGTGCTTCTTTATAGTCACTCTCCCTCCCCCATCCCAGAACCTGGCAACCACTGATTTGTTTTCTGTTCCAATAGTCTTGTCTTTTCTAGAATTTCACGTAGATTCATTCTGTATGAGTCTTTGTGTTTGGCTTCTTTCACTCACTGTGGTGGTGTTGAGATTCATGTATGCTTTGTGGATGAGGAGCTCGTTCCTTTTTATTGATGAATAGTATTCTATTTCTCCATGTCTGTTTTATGCCCTTCCTACAAGCCCTAAGACCAGCCCCTGTGCTAATTAATACCCTAGGTAATATTTCTTGACTTCCCTTGATTTTCTCCTCTGCAGAAATGGCAACACAGCTTAGTTGCTCGGCCAGATATAAAAATAACACCTGTCAAGAGGAGCTAGGCTCGGCGCCCATAGCACAGTGGTTAAGGCACCAGCCACATATACCCACGCTGGCGGGTTCCAACCCAGCCCAAGCCAGCTAAGCAACAATGACAACTACAACAAAAAAAATAAGTAGCCGGGTGTTGTGGTGGGCGCCTGTAGTCCCAGCTACTGGGAGGCAGAGGCAAGAGAATCGCTTAAGCTCAAGAGTTGGAGGTTGCTGTGAGCTGTGATGTCACAGGCAACATAGTGAGAATCTGTCTCAAAAAAAAAGAGGACCAAGCTTAGGAAGACAATAAGAATTTAATTTAGCCAGGTGCGGTGGTTCATGCCTGTTATCCCAGAACTTGGGAGGCTGAGGAGGGTAGATTGCCCTGAGCTCATAGGTTTGAGACTAGCCTGAGTCAGAGCAAGACTTCATCTCTAAAAATAGCCAGGCATTGTAGCAGTCACCTATAGTCCCAGTTACTCGGGAGGCTAAGGCAAGAGGATCCCTTGAGCCCAAGAGTTTGAGGTTGCTGTGAACTATGACTCCACGGCCCTCTACCAGGATGACATAGTAAGTGTCTCAAAAAAAAAGAATTTAATTTAAACAGAGTTGGAAATTAGTAGACATACTCAAGGAAAGAAGCCAGCAGATAAGAGTCCAAAATTTTAAAGGAAACGCTTAACCATACAAGATTATTCGCACGTTAAATTAAAGAAAGCCACTCCCCCATTAATCAGTTGGTCAGTATTTCTGTTACAGGGAACAGTGCTATAGCCAGTAGATTATCACTTGTCTCCCATGTGGAGAACAAGAGCTACCCCATAGCACTTGAAGATTCAGGATCTTTAGGTATTACATGAGTGAATTTTCAGATAACTGAAATACATCTTATTAGGTGCCGTAAGCACTAATTAAGTACTAAAAAGGTGCTAATACCATCCCTTATTAAATACATCAGGGGTCCTCAAACTTTTTAAACAGGGGGCCAGTTCACTGTCCCTCAGACCGTTTGAGGACCAGACTATAGTTTAAAAAAAAAACCTATGAACAAATTCCTATGCACACTGCACATATCTTATTTTGAAGTAAAAAAACAAAACGGGGGTGGTGCCTGTGGCTCAAAGGAGTAGGGTGTTGTACTGGAGGTGGTGGGTTCAAACCCAGCCCCGGCCAAAAACTACAAAAAAAAAAAAAAAACCCTAACAAAAAGACACCAAAATGGGAACAAATACAAATACAATATTTAAAATGAAAATAAAAAAAAAAAAGGCGCCCCCTATCTGCAAAAAAAAAAAAACCTCCTAACTTCAGGGAAAAAAGGCCCCCCTTAACAGCAGAAAAAAAAAAGACCCTACTAACTGAAAAATAAAAAAAATAAAATAGGCCTCCTAACTTCAAAAAAAAGTACATCCTAAGTTGTTCTTACCTCGGTCCTCAGGCAGCAGCAGGCTCTGCACAGGCAAGCTCGTGACTCAACCGATCATGAGTCTCAGTCTCAACCAAGACTGAGAGGAGGGGTTGAGAGACAGAGAAAAGGAGGGGGAGTCGGCTACTGTGGCGCACATTCCACACACGCGCACTGCCGGGGCCAGTCAGCTGCTAAGCAGGACAGGCAGCACGGCATAAACACCCGGTGGGCCAGATAAATGTCCTCAGCAGGCCGCATGTGGCCCATGGGCCGTAGTTTGAGGACCCCTGAAATAGAGCTTGCCGAACATAACGAAATGTTTACTTCATGACGCAGATTCATCATCATAAACAGTCTTACTACTGTGCTAAGCTCTTAAACAGAGATGTCCTCAAGGGTTACCATGTTTGGCAGACTAGCATCTCCTTATTTTAAATGGCTCTAGACTATTGTCAGTTTTAAATACAAGTCCTACCTACTTCCTATGATGACACAGCAACTGTTCATCCTGTTGCTAAATCCTTGCTTCTAATCTATGACAGGCTGAGTATCCCTTATACAAAATGCTTAAGGACTAGAAGTGTGGATTTCAGATTTTGGAATATTTGTATTATCTTTACTAGTTAAGCATCCCTAATCGGAAAAATCTGAAATCTGAAATGTTCCAATGTGTATTTGCTTTGAGCATCGGCCAGTACTCAAAAAGTCTCTGATTTTTTCCCATCACACAGAAAAGTCCAAAGAATAATACCCAAGTATTCACTCTCTGATTTAGCAACTGTACACATTTTACATATTTCTTTTAGGTCATTTTTTAAGGTGGCACAAATGTTCTATTTTAAATTGTGGTAGTGGTTACCCAACTATACACATTAACTTTTTTTTTAACATTACAGAAGTTTAGCCACCTTTTAAGAAATTTGGAAATTGGCTCGGCGCCTGTGGCTCAACGGGCTAAGGCGCCAGCCACGTACACCTGAGCTGGCGGGTTCGAATCCAGCCAGGGCCCGCCAAACAACAATGACGGCTGCAACCAAAAAATGGCCGGGCATTGTGGCGGGCACCTATAGTCCCAGCTACTTGGGAGGTGGAGGCAGGAGACTCGCTTGAGCCCAGGAATTGGAGGTTGCTGTGAGCTGTGATGCCACAGCACTCTATCCAGGGTGACAGCTTGAGGCTCTGTCTCAAAAAAGAAAAAAAAAAGTCTGAATGGGGTTACAGGTAGGGAATGGTAAGAATGGATAGCTTTAAACTATTACAGAAGAAGAGCTAGGAGTTGGCTTCTTGATTTAGGGAAGCATTGAAGAAAGAACTCAGAGCTCTTGATGTTTTAGACCTGGGTAATTGGAAAACAGGTAGCACTGAGATGGGGGTAACATGATGTGTAGCTACTTTCTGGAAAAGGTGAGAAGTCAGTGTTAAATTTGGTGAGTTTGAGGTAATTTTCAGAAAATGATGGGTTAGATGAAAGGTGATTTTAAAACTGGGAATACAGAATTGGTGATTAGTTGAGTAAGAGAGTTGAAAATGAGAGTACACAAACCTTGTAAGGGAGAATACTCACAGAAAACAGCAGACTTGACAGAGTACAGTTTTACTTAGAACTGAGAAGGCAGAAACACTACAAAAGTGCTTGGCGTTTAGTGGGTGCTTAATAATAAAAATTTTAAGGACAGTGCAAATTTTTAAAAAACTTAGCAGTGAAAGCTGGTGTGGGGTAGCATGCACCTAGAATCTTAGCTGCTTGGGAGGCTGAGGTGGGAGAATCTTAAGGCCAGCCTGAACAATGTAGCAAGACTCAGGCTCTAAAAATATTTAAAAATAGAAAGAAATGTGGCAGTGGATCTAAAAAAACAGTTGGGGTAAGAGAAGATTTTTCCCTTCCTTATAGAAGGCATGATGTTTACCCTTGATCTTAGCCAAAGGCCAAGAGCAATATGACATTATGTTTAAATGCTGGAATAAGTGATACTAGTAAAAATATTTTAATCACAGCCAAGGTAGTATTATAACTAGGAATTTTAGAAATGGCAGAGTTACTGTTTTTGTTGCAAAGTAATTTTCCCTCACCAAGAAGACAGGAAGGTGTAAATCAGCACACGACAATCATAACTACCATTTATTGAGTCCTATGTGTCACTGCGTTAAATACTTTTAACTTTCTCAATAACTCAATGAGCAAAAAGGTGAGCATTAGAGGAGTTGAATAACTTGTCCCCTGTCATACAGCTTTTTAGCAGAATAGCAGGTTTCTTTCCATCCAGGTCTACTTACCTACAGGTTGAAAGCCAAGCTTTGGAGTTGTATGGCTCTAGGTTTGACTCTTAGCTCAGTTACTTATTAGATGTATGACATATTGTTCTTTATTCTGTAAATATTCAAAGCTTACCCAGTGTCACTGTGGTAACATAGTGCCTTCAAAAACGTCAGTATTCAGGGAAAGAGGCAGGCAAATAAAACAACTACAGTATGGGGTGTTAGCAATATTATATATATCAGCTAAGGGGAGTATAAGAGTATGTGAGAAAGGCATGTTTTACAGGAACCTTAGTTGATACAAACAGCTGGGCTACATTTATTAATGAATGAAACAGAACTTACTTCTGGTTCAACATTTACTATCTGTATGACCTTGGGCAAATTATTAATTTTTCTGTGCTTCAGTTTCCCTATATCTAAAATGGGGATGTTAATAATACTTTCTAGGGTTGCTGTCAGACTAAATAAATTAACAAATGTAAAGAGCTTAACAGCACCTAAGCTCACACTACTTAAGAGCACATGTTAAGGCCTCAATAAATTGGCCTTGTCACACTGTGGACATTGCCAGTATGTAAAGGGGTTCCTGTTGTGCCTTTTAGGAAACTCTGGTGGTAGCACATCACTGTTTTTCTACTTTTATTTTTTAAAGTGGCAGGAAGAGCAATGGAATGGAATGTTCTAATAGCATGAATCAAATTAAGAGAAAGATAATAAAATTCTTATCTTGAAAATCAGGCTAAACTCTAGGCTGAGTTCTAGACCAGCAGTTCTCAACCTGTGGGTTGTATGACATTTTCACAGGAGTCACCTAAATACATCCTGCATATCAGATATTTACATTAAGATTCATAACAGTAGCAAAATTACAGTTATGAAGTAGCAACGAAAATAATTTTATGGTTGGGGGTCACCACAACATGAGGAACTGTAGTAAAGGGTCGTGGCATTAGGAAGGTTGAGAACCACTGTTCTAGACTAAGATTCTAGTTTTTTTTGCTTAAGTAATTTCTTTATGATTAACTTAGGGAAAGAAAAAGGAAAAAATGATGGAAATATACTTATATACTAAACTATGGGTTTTCAATATAACTCTTTCCTCTTCGCCAAAGTAAAATGTCTTTCATTGATAATGTATAAATCAGAGGAGTTAAAATATAGGCCTGTTTGGGAATAAGAGAATGAGAGGTCTGACATCTTTAGAAACTAAAATTTTTCATTCAAGTTAATAGAAGCTTTTCTCAAGATGAATTGTGAGGAAATAGATGGAAAAAATACTTATCTCCTAAATCTAAATTAAGAAATATTTAAAATATCATAAATGTGTAAATAAGTAATCAAAATATAACATAATTAACAAGTTAACTTGCGTGTTTTTGAATCACTGTAGAAAAACATGAAAGGTAAGCCTACAGAAATTTTAAATATATTCTAGCATGATATAAATATTAAATTTAGGCCAGGCACAGTGGCTCAAACCTGTAATTCCAGCACTCTGGGATGCTGAAGCAGGAGGACCCACTTGAGGCCAAGAGTATGCGATCAGCTTGGGCTGATAGTGAGACCCTAACTCTACAAAAAGTTTTTTAAAAATTAGCCAAGTGTGTTGTTGCACACTTGTATTCCTAGCTACTCAGAAGGCTGAGCCAGGCAGATCACTTGAGCCTGGGAGTTGGAGGATCAAAGTGAGTCCTGATCATGCCCCTACACTGTAGTCTGGGCAAGAGAGCAATACCCTGTCTCACAAAAAATAAATTAAAATTAAAAAATTTATTTGTAGAAAGTGTAATGGTATACATTAGAATTATCTAAAAATGTGAATTCCCAGCCTCATCCACAGATAACCAAATTAATAAACTTATTGAGAGTGGAGCTAAATTTGTACTCTTGACAAGTACCCCAGGTGACTTTCACGTAGGAGGTCTGCAGACTATACATTGAGAAAAGAAGTATGAGGATTTTCAGAAATTGAGAAGATGCCAAAATCCAGATCCAGATTACTATCATCATACAGACTTATGGGCCCTGATTATTTTTGCTTTTCATCACCTCCCCCAAAGATCTGTATCATGACATGAACATTCCTGATAATGAAAAATATAAATTTAGCTGAAATTAATAAATGAAGTGACTCATATATCATGGCTCAAAAAGCAGCCTGTTAATCCTTTTTTGTTTGTTGCAGTTTGGCCAGGGCCGGGTTTGAACATGCCACTCTTGGTATATGGGACCGGCGCCCTACTCACTGAGCCACAGTTGCCGCCCATAGTCTGTTACTCTTTTTCACATAGCTTCAAATTGTTTTATTGGGCATTTATTAGGAACTGACTTTTGGTCAGGAACTGTACTCAAAGTTTTTACCTCTGCTATTTCAATATTCCCAAGAATCCTGTGACATTCTATTTTAGAGATTATGAAGGGTGCTTTGGCTTTAACTAACAGAAACCCCATCTAAAATGGTTTAAACCAAAAGGAAAGGTACTGACTACAGTAATAAAAATCCAGGGATAGGCCAGACTTCAGGATAGGTTTAGCTAATAATTGAAGACTACCATTCAGGATTCAAATTTCTTCCCATTTCTGATTTGCCGTCTAATGTGCCAACTTCACCCTAAAGCTGATTTTTCTCTTGGCTATAGAATGGTTGTTATGACAGAAGTTATATCCTCTCATTCACATCTAGGAGGCCCAAATGGATTACTCTATTTGGCTTAGACTAGTGTTTTCAACTTTTTAATTATTATCCTACGGAATCTTTTTAGACATTTTTTCCTGATCATCCTCATCCCATGAAATTTCAATGCAGAGGTATTTGGTGTATCTGTTTATGCACTGTATACTTTACATATAAAAGGAGTAAATTTATCACCCCCCCCGCACTGAGACTGCCTTAGCCCAGACTAATTCAGGTTTATTTCTGGAGCTATGGATATCAGCTTTCCTTAAAGCTCATGTCTATGTGAGGGTGGGGGGGATACAGAGTAAAAAATATGGACTCTGTTAGGATGGAGGAAGAAGTAAGGAGTTGAGTGGATTCTGGGTAGGGAAACAACAGTGGCCACTATTCAGGTTGAGAGATAGAATAATTTGTTCAAGTACTGATAAGTGGTAAAATCAATCCAGACCAGGATTTCTGACTTCATCTTCGAAGTATTACCACTGTAATTTAGTTATCTCATAGGTAACTTCAAGATAGAGAGAATCTTGGGTGTGTTAGAGTAAGGCAGTAATGGCTTCAAATACTAATTCTGTACATACTGGTTATGTAAAGAAGTCACTTGAGCTTTCTGAACATCATATTTCTTCATCTTTTTTAAAAGGGGGATTATCAACAAGAACAATGCCTTTGTAAATGTTAGTTCCCTTCCACTATTTCTTTTTTTTTTTCTGAAAAATATTAAGTGAAGGCTTAGGAATTTATGGTCTAAGAAATATAGAATTTGTAAACCTATTTTTTTAAAATACACCTTCTCTTTCCTTTCAAAAGGTATTTATTTTTTACAGAATTGATATCACAGTTAGCATTCTTAGGACTTGTCATGTCCACAAACCATATACAGGTATGGTGACAACTCTACACTGTAATTTGTAAAAAAAGATTGAAGGAAAAGTATATTTTAAATGGTTTGTTATGTGTGCTAGTTGCAGAAAAGCGGAACATTAGGTACAAAGAAAACTTAAAGATTGCTTTCAGTTATATGACTATGACTAGAAGAGTCTGATATTATGAAAATCAAAAGAAAGAAGTTTATGAATATTCATCTATTCTTTATTTTCTAGGATAAATCTATTAGCACTAGTTTACCTGTCCTAGATTTAATAGATGCCATTGCACCAAATGCAGTTCGTCAAGAAATGATCAAAAGAGAAGATTTATCTGATGAGGACAAGCTGAACAATGCTAAGTAAGCGTTTGTGGTTTACATTAGAACATAGTGGCCATTTAATTCTCTAAAATCCTACTGTGTCCTTAAAATTCATATTTTTAAGTACAATTTGTATGGGGAATATGATTTAAGACTCACAAAGTTAACCTTTTTTTGTAAAGCTAATCTTATCAAAATATTTCATTCTTTTGTTAAAATAAGTTGAAAATACAGTAGATAACATACCAAAATATTTTTGTCTTTTTAAGATATGCCATTTCAGTTGCTCGAAAGATTGGTGCCCGGATATATGCGTTACCTGATGACCTCGTAGAAGTGAAACCAAAGATGGTTATGACCGTGTTTGCTTGCTTAATGGGAAAAGGACTGAACCGAATAAAATAATGAAATATTTAATATGATTTTCTGCCACATTAAACACATTGAATGCCTCACAGTTTACAGAATTCTGAAAGGTAGTGGGTATAAAACCAGAGATTATTTGTATGTTAAAAATAGTTATATATTCATTACTGAATTCAGTATCTTGTTCATACTAGTCAAAACTTGTCAACCTTTTTGGGTAATAGTTAATTTACCAATCAATACTGATAATAGGATATGTTTACTCTCAAGTTAATATTTCATGATTAAATTATTTTTTTTCCTGAAAGTCTTATTTAAACAAGACTAATTCATTCTTTTTCATGGTTCAAAAAAGATCAATATTAAGTTTTTTCAGGTTATGCTGTGAAATGTGTTTTGATTTTTTTGTGTGTTACTTCTGATCATAAATGCAAAGTCATGATCCTGGTTATTCTTTTTATTTTCTTCCTCCAAGTATATAAAGTGGTCTAAAACACTTATATAAATTTCTATACTGTCTAAAATTTTAAAATGATAAGTATTCATTAACATTAAACTTTTTATATATGAGAACTAATTCTTGAATAAACCCCAACGTTCACTCTGTTGTGTTAACAGGATCTTTTTATTCAAAACTTAATTTTAACTGGATTGATACCTTACATATCCTAGTATGGTAATACTGCTTTAACTATGATGTGCAGCATGGATATGTTGATAAGATATTATTAGAGAAATATATGTACATATATCCTTTTTGCATCTGAATTACCCAAGTTTTCTTAAATGGTATATATAATTGGTCAATCAGCCAACCACTATGTACTTGTTTTGCTCCCAAGGCATGTGTAAAACATTTCAGTTTGTGGATATCTGATACATGAAGATTCCTTTTATAATAAATCTTGAATGTTCATGTCATTATTTTTCAAAGTGACTCCTTCAAAATATTTGTAGCCAAACACTGGCTAGAACATTCCAAGACATGTTGACACTATCCTGTTAGCTTCATACTGCATATTACACTTGCTAGGTCTATAGTGAAACCCTATATAATTCAGAATATGCCCACTGAATATCTTCAGTAGAACATAACATAAAGCTAATATTTAGTAAGTGTTTTCACTTTGTTTTTAGTGTCTTACAAATTGGCAATGTTTGGTTAATTTTTGTGTTACCTGGGAATAGGTAAAGTCAGAGACCTATCTTTTCCTGAAATTTTAGCATTAGACTGATTCTCCTGCTAACAATTGAATCCAGAAATCTACTTCCTCCAGTTTCCACTGTTAGCCCCAAATGTGAGGAATACTCCTGTTCCATAAGGAAAAATGTTGTCACTTTATCTCAGTGTGAATGAGTATCCTAAATCTCCCTCTGTCATGGATTAAAACATACATATTGGTAAGAGTGAGACTGCCCATGTGTTTAGAATTTTTTAAATGATCAACAGGTAGAATTTTGACATATCTTCTTCTATAAGAGACTTCTTTCCCTTTTATATTCTGATGATTATTTTCTTATATGAAGATTAAGGTATGTTCTTGCTCTTTCATGAGATTATTTAAATCATGCTTGCCCCTCTAATTTTTTTCACCTTTATACTTAATAAGTTATCTGATTTACATGAAATTTGGCAGTTTAGGATGTTTTTTGCTCACAAAATATATTTAATAAAATGCTGTGTATGTAGTAATGTGTCAGTATTTATTTCATTTGAAGAAAAATAGGTTTGAAAATTAGTCTAGCATAAGCTTATTTTCCATAAAATACCTAAGTGAATTAGTGAAACAGATTAAAAAATTGCATTAGATCATTTCTTTGGAAGTGGGGGTAGGTCTTTTATTCTTTAGTATGAAGACTTTTATTAAAAACAATTATTATTAGCCACTGATTCCTAAAATTCAGTTTGTGATGAAATAATTTTAGTGAGTCAATTGACAGATTTATTGTCTGTTATGATCTAAGTATTAAACTAGACACCAGATTCAGCTGAGAAAAAAACAAATGAGTCTCCTGACCTCATGAATCTTATATCCTTGTGAGAAAAAACAGATGATAAATAGGAATTTTAGATAGTAATAATGTAAAAAAATAGGGTAACATGATAGAGACTGACTTGGGAAGTAGGGTGGAGATTATTTTAATTTGGGTGGTCAGGGACGGTCTCGCTAAGGATGTGGTATTTGGGCTGTGAGTATTTAGCAAAGAGAACAAGTGTGATGGCCCTGAGTCAGGAAAAGTCTTGTAGGCATTATAGAAAAAAACAGGTAAATGTGGCTTGAGAAGAGTAAGGGAAACATGGACAGTTTGAAGATGTAGACAGGGTCCATCCTAGTTGTAAGACTACATTTAAATCTGTAGCTTTTTTTGCTTTGGAGTTGTGACTGCTCTTCTCTTTTGTACAAGAAGTTTGGGTGAGTTGCTTTGAGTAATATTTTGCTTCTGAATCTTGTATGCCACTGTTCATCATTACTCCACAATTTGTATCCATATCACATATGGAGAATAAACTGATACATCACATAGGTCATGTTAAAATACCCCAATTTATGCTGGATAAAGAGAGGTAAGAGAGGATAGTCTGCATCTGAGATGATTCCAAAAGACTTCTGAAGGGGAGGTTGTAATTGCAATACTAAATTACTATGAAGTAGGAACAGGATACTTTGAAATACCTCCTCTGACTATCTACTAAATTAGGTTGGAATTCTCCTGAATCTTAGACGTTAATCCTCCTACCATAGTCCTCTGGATAAAGAATCACCTAAGCCCAGAAATTTGAAAAAGCTTCACATTAAAATAAAGCTGTATCAATGTCTACACATTTATCTCTTTCTCTCCCTTCCCGCCCCTCCCAATAGTCCTGGGCCATCTCAATTTTTACCCTTCGACACTTGGAATTTTTTTTTTTTTTTTTTGTGACAGAGTTTCACTTTGTCACCCCGGGGTAGAGTGTTAGAGCATCATAGCTCACAGTAACCTCAAACTCCTGGGCTCAAGTGATTCAGTGCCTCAGCTTTCCAAGTGGCTAGGACTACATGCATCTGCCACAATGCCCAATTATTTTTTAGAGACTGGGTCTTGCTCTTGTTTAGGCTGGTCTTGAACTCCTGAGCCTAAGTAATCCACCCGCCTCAGCCTCCCAGAGGGCTAGAATTACAGGTGTGAGCCACCTTGCCTGGTCCCACACCTGGAATTTTTTAATGTATCAAGGTTAGAGTTGTTCTGCTACAGACTGAAAATTTTGTCAACTACAAAAAATATGTAAGCACACATACATAAATATATATGTGTTCAGTGGCCACAAATTTACAATGAGAAATTTTGACATTCTACCAAATACATAAACTTGGAATTGTATTAAACATTACAGAATGGTGAAGATTTGTGATCTATTACAGAAGACAGAAAATAACAAAAATGACTCAAAAGATTATCAACTATTTTGAAGTAAACGCATGGAAATGTTTGAAAAAGTGGGCAATCTTGGCATCTGCCAACGCCTCTCAGAGAAGATCTAAAGAGGATCTTTAATGATAAAGTCATATTTAGAAAATTTGGGAATGAAAGTATTGGCAGGGACGAGGATGGAATAAATCAATTTGAAAGGCATAGGAAAGTATTTCCTTCACATATAAAATACTCTGAAGTAATTTTTTATATTGCTTTAAAACCCTACAGCTTGTTAGGCACAATTTGAATTTTTATATAGTTGATTGTGGGAAGCAATAGGAATTATTTAAAAGATGTAATTTCCGTTTGTCCCCCAATATTATGTAATGGTTTATCTTCTGTAAATAAAAATTTTGATTAATTATTCATGGAAGTGGAACTTAATTGAGCTTCATTCCGCTCATGTCTAAATTATAGATCTGTCTTTAATTTTTTTTTTTTTTGTAGAGACAGAGTCTCACTTTATCGCCCTCGGTAGAGTGCTATGGCGTCACAACTGACAGCAACCTCCAGCTCCTGGGCTTAGGCGAGTCTCTTGCCTCAGCCTCCCGAGTAGCTGGGACTACAGGCGCCCGCCACAACTACCGGCTATTTTTTGTTGCAGTTTGGCCGAGGCCGGGTTTGAACCCGCCACCCACGGTATATGGGGCCAGCGCCCTACTCGCTGAGCCACAGGTGCCGCCCTACATCCATCTTTAAAAATGAGATTCACGAATGCAGCAAACCATTGGAAAGACTGTGATAAATATTCTCATACAATAGTTACACGTCAGTACCTTTTAATTACATGCAAATAAACGTGTGACATAGGGAACATTATGGCAATTTCAGGAGCAGTTGTTAAAAATATATATACAGGGGCAGTGCCTGTGGCTCAAAGAAGTAGGGCGCCGGCCCCAAATGCCGGAGATGGTGGGTTCAAACCCAGCCCAGGCCAAAAATTGCAAAAAAAAAAAAAATTAATTAAAAAAAATATATAGGTTCGGCGCCTGTGGCTCAATGGGCTAGGGCGCCAGCCACATACACCTGAGCTTGAGGGTTCGAATGCAGCCCGGGCCGCCAAACAACAATGACGGCTGCAACCAAAAAATGGCCGGGCGTTGTGGCGGGCGCCTGTAGTCCCAGCTACTTGGGAGGCTGAGGCAGGAGACTCACTTGAGCCCAGGAATTGGAGGCTACTGTGAGCTGTGATGCCAC
>CAUYRH010079820.1:0-15829 GCA_963574655.1 Perodicticus potto
CAAGTCTATCTAAAAATTCAATTCAGGCTCGGTGCCTGTGGCTCAACAGGCTAAGGCACCAGCCACGTACACCTGAGCTGGTGGGTTCGAATCCAACCTGGGTCGCCAAACAACAATGACAGCTGCAACCAAAAAAAAAAATGGCCGGGCATTGTGGCGGGCGCCTGTAGTCCCAGATATTTGGGAGGCGGAGGCAGGAGACTCGCTTGAGCCCAGGAATTGGAGGTTGCTGTGAGCTGTGATGCCACAGTACTCTATCCAGGGTGACAGCTTGAGGCTCTGTCTCAAAAAAAAAAAATAAAAAATAAAAATTCAATTCAATCCCTGTACCATTTCCAGCTGTTTTTTTGTTTGTTTGTTTGTTTGTTTTTGAGAGAGAGTCTCACTTTGTCGACCTCAGTAAAGTGCTGTGGCATCACAGCTCACAGCAACCTCCAGCCCTTGGGCTAGGGGGATTCTCTTGCCTCAGCCTCCCAAGTTGCTGGGACTACAGGCACCCACCACAATGCCCGGCTATTTTTGTTGTAGTTGCCACTGCTATTTTAGCTGGTTGGGGCCGGGTTCAAACCTGTCACCCTAGGTATATGGGGCCAGCACCCTACCCACTGAGCCACAGACGCCATCCACCAGCTGTTTTATTTATTTATATATTTATTTGCAGAAATGGACAAGCTGATTGTAAATATTCACATGGAATTGTAAAGAACCCCAAATAGTGAAAAAATACAAAGCTGGAGGACTCATGCTTCCTATGTCAAAACTAATACGAAGCTATGGTAGTAAGAACAGTCCAGGACTAGCATAAAGAGAGACACAGAAAGTCAATACAAACCAAAAGAATAGACTTGAGAGTCCAGAAATGAACTCCCAAGTCTATGGCCAATTGTTTTCAACAAGGGTACCAATACCACTCAATGACGAAAAGACTATTCTCTTTAGCAAATAGTGTTGGGACAAGTGGATATCCACACATAAAAGAATAAATTTGAACCTTCGTCTCACATCACAAGTAGCTCAAAATGGACCAAAAACCTAAATGTCAGAGCAAAAACTATAAAACACTTAGAAAGAAACGCAGATGTGAAACTTTGGATAAGAGAATGTCTTTTGAAATACGACACCAAAAGCATAAGCAACAATAACAAATGGACAAACTGGATTTCGTTACAATTAAAAACTTTTGTGTATCAAAGAAGGCTATCAAGAAAGTGAAAGTCGGGCGGGGCCTGTGCTCAGTGAGTAGGCACCAGCCCCATACACCAAGGGTGGCAGGTTTGAACCCGGCCTCTGCCAAACTGCAACACAAAAATAGCCGGGCATTGTGGCGGGCATCTGTAGTCCCAGCTACTCCTCAGGAGGCTGAGGCAAGAGAATCACCTGAGCCCAGGAGTTGGAGGTTGCTGTGAGCTGGGTGACGCCATGACACTCTAGTGAGGGTGACAAAGTGAGACTCTGTCTTTAAAAAAAAGAAAGAAAGAAAGAAAAAGTGAAAGACACAGAGTGAGTGGGAGAAAATACTTGCAAGTCGCATATCTGATAAGGGTTTAGCATTCAGGATAGATACACAACTCTTATAACGCAACCATAAAGCGACAAACAATTCAATTTCAGAATGGACAAACAACTTGAGTAGACAAGTCTCCAGGAAGACAGACACACGGGCAATGAGTACATGAGAGGTACTTGATGTAATTAGTTAGATCAAAACCACAGTGACATGCCACTTCACAGCCACTGGAATGGCTGTAACTAAACAGAAATCAAAACAAAACAAACCTCAGAAAACAGCAAGTGATGGAGAGGCTGTGGAGAAACGGAAATGCTCAGACCTTGCTAGTGGGAGCATTAAATGGTTCAGCCATTGTGAAGAATAGTTTGGTGATTCTTCAAAAAAGGTAAACACAGAATTACCATGGTTCTCAGAAAGTATATCCCTAGATATACACCCCAAAGAAATGAAAATACCTCTCTACAAAAAACTTGTACATAATGTTCATAACAGTATTGTTCATAAACAATAATGGACAATAATGTTCTTTTAACATAAATGGATAAATAACCCATACAAAGGACTATCATTCTGCCATAAAAAGGAATGGAGTATTGTTACATGTTACAACATGGATGAACATTGAAAATATTATATTAAGTGAAAGTGGCCAGACCAAAAGGGCCAAATATTGTTATCATTCCATTTATACAAAGTATTTGTCCAGAATAGGTAAACCTATAATGAGACACTGTTGATTAGTAGCTTGCAGGTTGGGGAAGAGAATGAGGATTGCTTCTTGGGTATAGGTTGTGTAAATATTTCGCAATTGCATAGTGGTGATGGTGGCACAGGATTGTGAATATACTTTGAAAACACCAAATTGTACCCATTAAAATGGTGAAGTTCGGGCAGCGCCTGTGGCTCAGTGAGTAGGGCCCCAGCCCCATATACCAAGGGTAGCGGGTTTGAACCCGGCCTCGGCCAAACTGCAACAACAACAAAAAATATGTAGCCGGGGGTTGTAGTGGGTGCCTGTAGTCCCAGTTACTCAGGAGGCTGAGGCAAGAGAATCGCCTAAGCCCAAGAGTTGGAGGTTGCTGTGAGCTGTGATGCCACAGCACTCTACTGAGGGCAACATAGTGAGACTCTGTCTCTTAAAAAAAAAGAAAGTGAATTTCATGTTACATGGAAAAGTCAGAAAAATAAATATAATAATACTGAGTAATTAGTACCAGATATGACCTACTTCTGTAAACCATTCAAAAATTAGACAAGTGCTCTGGAGCTTCACAAACTGCAGTCAGGAAAACCCCCCAGTTGAGAATCTCATTCTCCTCAGCACTCTTCTAGGATACACACTACAGAGAGGTGGACCCCAGGGAGAGAGCAATGGGCCTATTAAACCAGGGAGGTAGAGGTTAAAGTCCATGGCTACTGAAATTCGGGGGGCAAGATACCAGAGACGGGTATTCCCCTAAATTCTGGAAGGAGTTTCTAAGAGCACTTGGTCAAAAGATTGTTGGCTATTTAGAGCCCCTTACAATTCCATATAAACTTGAGGACTGGCTTTGCCATCTTTGCCAAAAGGGTCACTGGATTTTGATTTGAGTATTGAGTCTACGCATCAACTTGTGTAGGATTTCTTTCCATCTTAACAATATTGTCTTACAATCCATGAGCAAGGGATGTTCTCTACTTATTTGAGTTTTCTTTTATTCTTTCAGCAATATTTCATCCTTTTCAGTGTAGAGGTTTGTTATTTATTTATTTTGAGACAGAGTCTCAAGCGGTCACCCTGGGTAGAGTGCTGTGGTGTCACAGCTCACAGCAACCTCTAACCCTTGGGCTTAAGGGATTCTCTTGCCTTAGTTTTTCTATTTTTATTTATTTATTTATTTTTGAGACAGAGCCTCAAGATATTGCCCTGGGTAGAGTGCCATGGCATCACAGCAACCTCCAACTCCTGGGCTCAAGCGATTCTCTTGTCTCAGCCTCCCAAGAAGCTGGAACTACAGGCACCTGCTACAATGCCTGGATATTTTTTTGGTTGTAGTTGTCATTGATGTTTGGCAGGCCCAGGCTGGATTTGAACCCGCCAGCTCTGGTGTATGTGGCTGGTGCCTTAGCCACTTGAGCTACAGGCACCAAGCCAGTTTTTCTATTTTTAGTAGAGATAAGGTCTCGCTTTTGCTCAGGCTGGTCTTGAACTCATGAGCTCAAGCGATCCGCCTGCCCACCTCTGCCTCCCACAGTGCTCGGATTATAGGCGTGAGCCACAATGCCTGGCCCACAAGGAAAGCTTTTAGTCTTTCACCATTGACTGTGATGTTAGAACTTGGTTTTTCATAGACGTTCCTGTATCATGTTGATGAAATTCCCTTCTATTACTAGTTTCTAAGTGTTTTTTCCTATAATGAAAGGGTGTTGTATTTTGTGGAAGTAAGTGTTTTTCCTACATTGATTGAAATTATCATGTTTTTTTCTTTTTTTCTTCACTCACTGACGTGTTATATTATATTGATTGATTTTGGTATTTTGAACCATGGTTGCATTCCTGGGCTAAATACCACTTATTTGTGATGTATGATTTTTTTTTTTTTTTTTTTTCTTTTATTTAATTTGGCTTTCACTCTTAGTTTCCTTGTTTCTTGGGTTTTTTTTTTTTTTTAACATTGTCCTTGCTTGTAGTGATTCTTCTTGCCAGTTGCCTCCCAAGTAGCTGGGATTACGGGTGCCCACCACAACGCCCCGTGGTGTTCTTTCCTGGTGGTAGAGACGGGGTCTTTTACTCTGGCTCACTCATGCTTATGCTGGTCTCGAACTGTGAGCGCTAGAAATCCACCCGCCTCAGCCTCCCACAGCGCTGGGATTATAGACATGAGCCACCATGCCCGGCCTGTGATGTATGATCTTTTTAATATACTATGAGATTTTGTTTAGGATTGTTCCATCTATATGCATAAGGGATATTGGTTTTTAGTTTTATTTTTTGTGATGTCTTTATCTGTCTTTGTTATCAAGAGTGTGCTAGCGTCACAGAATGAGTTAGGAAATGTTCCTTCCTCTTTTTTTTTTTTTTTTTTTTAAAGATAAAGTCTCACCATGTCACCCTCAGTAGAGTATGTGGTGTCACAGCTCACAGCAACCTCCAGCTCTTGGGCTTAGGCGATTCTCTTGCCTCCGCCTCCCAAGTAGCTGGGAATACAGGCGCCTGCCACAACGCCTGGCTATTTTTTTGTTGCAGTTTGGCCAGGCCGGGTTCGAACCTGCCACCATTAGTATATGGGGCCGGTGCCCTACTCACTGAGTCAGAGGTGCTCCCCCTTCCTTTTTTCTTTTCAGTGAAGTTTGAGAAGTTTTGGTGCTAATTTTTCTATAAAAGTATGGTAGAACTCACCAGCAAAGACATCTTGGGCATTTCTTCATTGGGATATCTCTCTCCAGATTTTCTATTTCTTCTTGAGTCAGTTTTGTCAGTTTGAGTGTTTGTAGGAATTCGTTCATCTTGGTCACCTGATATGTTGGTATGCAACCATTCCTAGTACTCTTTTTATAATCCTCCTTATTTATGTAAGGTCAATAATAATGTCTCCATTTGCATTTCCAATTTTGGTAATCTGAGTCTTTTTATTTCTTGTCAATTTAGCTAAATGTTTGCCAATTATCTTAGCTAAGACTTCTACATAGTATAACATAATACAATAGACTGGGTGGTTTAAGCAACAAACATTTATTTCTCACAATTCTGGAAGCTGGGAAGTCCAAGACCAAGGTGCTGACAGATCTGGTGTCTGCTGAGGTCACTCCTTCTGTTTGCAGACAGCTGTCTGATTGCTCACTGTGCCCCCACATGGTAAAGAAGAGCAAGGAGAGGATGCAAGCTCTCTCACGGGTCTTCTCAGGACAGTAATCCCATCATGAGGACCCCCCCAACCTAATCATCTCCCAAAGGCTCCGCCTCTCAGTAACATCCCAGTGGGGGTTAGGGTTTCAACATATGAACTTGGGGGAGGGGGTGGGGCACAAACATGTAGTCCGTAACATGAATTTGCTAACCTTTCAAAGGACCAACTTTTGTTCTTGTTCATTTTCTCTATTGTTTTTCTATTTTATTTACCGCCGTAGTATTTATCTTTATGATTTCCTTATTTGCTAACTAGATTCCCTTTACTCTTCTTTTTCTAATTTCTTGAAGTATATGGTGAGTTGAGATCTTTCCTTGTTTATTTTAAATACAGGTGTTTACAGCTATGAGTTTTCCCCTGAGCACTGAGAGCCAATAAATCAATAACTAGCACAGCTGACAAACATGACAGTCTTTTCAAAATACGGTCCTGGAACAACTGGATATACTGCTTATACACTTAGAAAAGGTGAGTTTAGATTCCTACTTTATTCCTTACACACGGAAAAAAAATAGAAAGCTAAAACTATAAGACTTCTGGAAGAAAATATGGGACAAGAATCTGTATAAGTTCTTAGGCTACAAAATGCACTAACCATTAGAGAGGCAATTGATAAACTGGAATTCACCAAAATTTAAAACTCTGTTCTTCTAAAGAAATTGTTAAGAACATGCAAGCCAAAGACTGGAAGAAAGTATTTGCAACAAATACGTATAATAAAGCCTATGTCCAGAATATACAAAACTCTTGTAATTGAGTAATAAAACAAACAACCCAATTAAAAATGGCCAAAGGACTCACATAAACAATTCACAAAATAAGATATACTTATTGCCAATAAACACAGGACAAGATATTCTACTTCGTTAGTTACCAGAGAAATACGAATGAGGAGCACTTCTAACCCACAAGAATGACTAAAATTAAGAAGATTCACAGTAGGAAGTGTTGACAAGTTTGTGGAGCAAGTGAGACTCTCATATATTGCTTTATGTGAATGTAAAATGATAAAACCACTTTTGAAAATGAGTTGATTGGGTGGCACCTGTGACTCAGTGGGTAGGGCGCCGGCCCTATATACTGAGGGCAGTGGGTTTGAACCTGGCTCCGGCCAAACTGCAACAAAAAATAGCCAGGTGTTGTGGCAGCGCCTATAGTCCCAGCTACTCTGGAGGCTGAGGCAAGAGAATCGCCTAAGCCCAGGAATTGGAGGTTGCTGTGAGCTGTGACTCCATGGCACTCTACTGAGGGTGACAAAGTGAGACTTTGTCTCAAAAAAAGAAAACAATGAGTTGATTATTTCTTATAAAGATTATTTCCCTATAATCCAGCCATTCCACTCATGGATATTTATCCAGACTAAATGAAAACGTATTTTCATTAAAAGAGTTGTACAGTAAGAATCATAAAAGGTTACTTCATAATAGCCAAAAATTTGAAATAAAGCAAATGCCCATTAATATGAATGAAAAAACAAATTATGGTATATCCATTTAATGAAATCCAACAATAAAATCCAACTGCTGACACATGCAACATCTTGTGAACCTCATGGACATTATGTTGAACAAAAGCAGACAGACTCAAAAGAATGTACCATATATAATTCCATGGATATTGAGTTCTAGAACAAGCTAGACAAATCTGTGGTGTGAGATGTTCCACTGGGTGAGTGGGGAGAAGGGCATTATTGGAAAGTGGCATAAGGGCACTTTCTGGGATGGAAAAAATGTTTTGTATCTTGATTAGAGATGGCTACACTAAAGTATGGAGTTATGAAAACCCATCAAATGGGTGGCGCCTGTGGCTCAGTGAGTATGGTGTCAGCCCCTTATACCCAGGGTGGTGGGTTCAAACCCGTCCCCGACCAAACTGCAACAAAAAAAGAGCCAGGCATTGTGGCAGGCACCTGTAGTCCCAGCTGCTCGGGAGGATGAGGCAAGAGAATTGCCTAAGCCCAAGAACTGGAGGTTGCTATGAGCTGTGACGCAAGAGCACTCTACAAAGGGCGACAGAGTGAGACTCTGTCTTTAAAAAAAAAAAGAAAAAGAAAACCCATCAAATGATAAAATCTATATATGTTGTGTATAATTGTATACATATATAAATACATATAAATTATATCTATATGTGTGTCTATATATATTATATATATGTATATATATGTGTGTGTGTATGTATATACATATATATATATATATATATATATTTTAGAGATAAGGTTTTGCTATGTTGCCCAGGCTGGTCTTAAACTCCTGGGCTCAAGCAATCCCTTGCCTCAGCCTCCCAAGTAGCTGGGACTATAGGCAGCTGCCATTATGCCTGGGTATATATAACTTATTTGAAACAAATGACAGTTAACAGAATATGAGGCAAAAGTGAAGATGAATGATGATGAAATCAATAATGATTATTATAATAAACATTCACTAATTCATCAAGAAGTGATCTTTTCAAATAAAAACCATTAGCAGTAAACTCTTGGATTAGTGATAAAGCACCGAAGTGTGGCACTTCATCAAACCAAAAAATTATTGAAATGTCATTGTTTTTTTGATTTAAAAACTGACAAAACTTATAAGATGTACCTGAAAAGGAGAACATCTGTAATGACCTGGTAACTGAGTGTCACCAACTCAGAGTACTTAAGATCAATCACAGCACCAGGAAATTTTAAGTACTCTGAATCTTACAGCTCATGTGTGAAAGAAAGTTTGCACAGCATTATCAAACTACACTATTAATTTGGAGGAAGCTTCTTTTCCTTTTTGTCTTCTGTTTTATATTTTCGAGATGTTCTTTCTGTCACCCAGGCTGGAATGAAGTGGTGAGATCATGGCTCACTATAGCTTTGAACTCCTGGGCTCAAGTGATCTTCCTGTCTTGGACTCCAGAGTAGCTGGGATTACAAGCACGCAGTACCACACCTAATCATCATCATTATTATTCTTGTAAATAGAGACAGGAATATCACTATGTTGCCCAAGTTGGTCTTAAACTCCTTGGTCCCACATGATCCTCCCACCTCAGCCTTCTAAAACTGTTGGGATTACAGGGACCTGACAGAAGCTTTTCCAAACTCAGTCTTGCTAGAGAAAAGACAATTATCTTTCTAAGAAAATTATCTTACACTTTATTCTTTTTTTTTTTTAATTTATTGTTGGGGATTCATTGAGGTTACTAGAAACCAGGTTACACTGATTGCATTTGTTAGATAAAGACCCTCTTAACTTACACTTTATTCTTAATTGAGGGAAGGCATATACAACCAAAATATGTAAATTTTATGGAATTGAGTTGGCAGTTTAAATGTCATGTCTCTTTTTTATGTTTCTTTGTGAGTTTTGCCATTGTAATTATTATTGTTATTAACTACAGACAAGGTCTTACTCTGTCGCCCAGGCTGGAGTGCAGTGGTTCTATCATAGCTCATTGCAGCCTTGAACTCCTGGACTCAAGTAATCCTCCTACCTTAGTCTCCCAGCTGGGACAAGAGGGATATGCTACTGAAGTGGGTCTCTGAAAAGCAAAAAGCAGACTCTGTTTATTATTCAGAGGGAACTCGGTAAAGCAGAGAGCAAAGAGTCAAAACTGACAAAACAAAGCATAGGGCCAGAGAAGATTAATGTGGGAATGAATTTATTCAAAGGAAGGCGCAGAAAAACAGGGCAGAGGGGAGCCTGTTAAAGCACATGTAGCAAGAGTAAGATGGAGCCATGCAGGCTAAGGTGGACAGGACACAGCTGGTCTAGTCTGTTTAGGTCCTGCCTGACCTTCACTGACTCCCATTCTTACTATCTTGTAAATTTAGCTCCCACCCTAAAGATATCTAGCTATTTAAGTAGTTCAGGTGGATTGATTTTAGGAGATTAGCTTTTGAAGTGGAATGTTGTAATAAGTCACTGAGTTATACTAAGGGTTAATATGATCTTTGCAAATTCAGAAAAAATGCCACACTGAAAAAAGGTCGGCTTTTATGTGTCTAAGAAATAAAAATTTGAGTAAAGATTGATGAACCATTTCTGCCCATTTCTTAACAGCCCTCTACTGTTAATACCCTTTGTCTTAATTTATTATTTATTTATTTAGAAAAGGAGTCTTAGTTTATCACCCTCGGTAGAGTGCTGTGGCGTCATAGCTCACAGCAACCTCCAACTCCTGGACTTAGGTGATTCTCTTGCCTCAGCCTCCCAGGTAGCTGGGACTATAGACGCCCAGCACAATCCCGGCTATGTCTTTTGTTATTGTTGTTGCAGTTTGGCAGGGGCCGGGTTTGAACCTGCCACCCTCGGTATATGGGGCTGGCGCCCTACCCACTGAGCCACAGGTGCTGCCCCCTTGTCTTAATTTTTGTACAGCTTTTTTATGTCTATCAATAAACTCTGAATACTCTGTGACATGTACTCTTCATTTTATCCTGTCCGCTCAGAAGCGATGTGTCAACTGAAAGCCTCTGTTCAAGGTACAACTTATTGTGGCTTAATGTGCCTTCCTAGAAGAAACATAGATAAATTGCCTGTGAAAATGACAAGTTTTCTTTTTTCTAGCTCCTTTTCCCCAAAAGACAGTTGCCCATCCTCTTCTGTTTTTATGACTCTGTGTTTGTTAGTGATGCATCTTTTAATTCTTTGACCACACAAAAACCTACTGTTTAAAGCTCCAACACGATTTCACTACCATGGCCTGATAATTTTAAAATTTTTCAAAGGACAGTGTCTGCCCTTTGTCCAGACTGTTCTTGAACTCCTTGCCTGTCTCAGCTCCCAAAGTGCTGGGATTACAGGCGTGAGACACCATACTTGTTTTGTCAGTTTTAAAAATTTGTGATTTCTGGGTGGTGCCTGTGGCTCAAAGGAGTAGGGCACCTATATGCCATAGGTGGCAGGTTCAAACCCAGCCCTGGCCAAAAAGTGCAAAAAATAAAAATAAAAATAAAAATGAAAAAATACAATAAAAAAAGAAAAAAAATCAAAAAATTGTGATTTCTATTTATTCATTCCAAATAAGTATTAATTTTCACTTCTAGTTTTGTATTCACAAATTTTATTGCAGTGCTTCTGTTCAAGAACATCCTACAAGTGTAAGCTTTGGGCTCTACAATACCTGAATGCACCTTGGATCAATGAGTATCAGAGTAAAAGAAGCAATTTGCAGAAAAATGCCTTTAGTATAATTCCATATCAGAAGTTCAAAAGCATGCAAAACGTATTAATGTGTTGTTTACAGGTAAAAACAATCGTGAGAAGATTATAAGGTAAGGCCCATAAGAAAGCTTCAGAGATAGGATGAAATTAAGAGTTTTGTTTGCCCCACCCACTTTTGCCTTCATGGTACTTTTCTCCTTAAAAAAATGATGAAAGTCACATTTTATGACTGTGTTGGTATAAAAACTAATACAGTAGTGTTATAGAGCAAAGCATTTTCTTCAACCTAAAGTTTCGCCTTTTTTTCTGATTTTATAAGCAGTTGAATTATTTTTTGTGTCCCTCCAACTATTCCAATGCCTTGTCCTGAGTTATGGAGTCTACTCATTAAATCTCCTTGTTCAGAATTCAGAGTAATGTTCTGTTTCTTACACTGCGGGGAGTAGTTTCGAATTTCTATTTTTTCATATGTACTTTATTATCAATTTAAGAAATATACAGCTAGGCTCAGCGCCTGTAGCTCAGCAGCTAGGGCAGCAGTCACATACACTGGAGCTGGCGGGTTCGAACCCAGCCTGGGCCTGCCAAACAACAATGACAGCTACAACCAAAACATAGCAGGGCATTGTAGGGGGCATCTGTAGTCCCCGCTACTCCAGAGGCAGAGGCAAGAGAATCGACAAAGCCCAAGAGTTAGAGGTTGCTGTGAGCGATGACTCCACCCCACTCTACTGAGGGCGAGTTGGAGGTTGCTGTGAGTGGTGACTCCCCGGCACTCGGGCGACACAGTGAGACTGTCTCAAAAAAAAAAAAAAAAAATATATATATATATATATATACATATATGGCTAAATCTATGTCATAAATTCTGCAAGGATATACACCACGTTAACTAGAGTTTATGGGGACATAGTAATTCAAGCGGGTTTTAGCGTCGCGTTTATCTCTGTAAGAGAAAAAATTTTTTTTCAATACCCAGGTCTTTTTTTAAAAAGTATTACATAAATGTAATTATTTTTATAAGGATAAATTTATCCTTAACACAATTTATAACACCGTATAGTTTAAACAGTTTTGTATTTCTCTGAAACACTTTCTTTGAATATGGCCAGAATATTAGGGTAGCGGAAAAGCCCCGAAGCGAGGGAACTAACTGCCGCTAACTTCCATTCCCGCGGTTGCCCGGATGGTTAAATTCTCGCGACCGACGCCCCGCCCTTCCTACAAGCCACGCCCCTCGCTGGAACGTTCCTCCGCCAGGGGTCTCCCCGGTTCTCCCTCGGCGCCCTGCTCATCCACGGGCTGAGGTTCTGGTCGGTAAGCGTCGGCTCCAGCTGCTCCTCTTCCTTTCTTTATAGCCTGAATCACTACTAGTGATGATTTACTTTCCTGTCGCCGCCCTGAGAGTGTGAGACAGCGGTGATGCCTCGTTAACTGGGTCAGGGGAAGGCGTTAGTTAACAGGGCGGGCAGCGGGAGGCTTTCCAGTGCATTTTACTTAGTATTTATCGCTTGTAGTCCTTACAATACCTAATGTATCTGGTTTAGAGAATATACACAGGATCCATAAAGTTCGTGTGCGATTTAAAATACACAAGTGTTTTAAACTTCAATAGCTCACGAACTTTGTGGACACCTTGTGTATTACCCTGAAGGTCCATGTTTACATAAGTTACGGGATATTTTGGGTCTTTAAAGGAAATCCATTCCTTTGACACGCCCTCTGAAACACCTGAGGCGTTGACAGGAGAAAAAAGACCGAACGGAAACGGCGGGAGGGTAGGCCAGACTCCTCCCCAGCCTAACCGCATCCTCAGGGCGCCCAACCCGGGGGCAGTCGGGGCCTGGCTGCAAACTTTTCCCGGCCTCTTAACGCTCAGTCTTGATTGGTCGGGCCCCAGCGGCCCGGAAGTGACGTCAGCGACTAGGGTCTGGGCTGGTCAGCGGCGCCCTCAGGCCCCTCCTCCCACGCCCCGCCCCTCGGCGTACCAAAACAAGCAGGCGGTGGACGGGGCGGGGCCTGCAGACGGCGGACGCCACGGTGGGGGCGGGGCTTGCCTTCACGGCGATTGCCGATTGGGTGCCCGAGCTGCGGGCCCTCACTTCCGCCCGCGGCTGGCTTCAGGGCCGAGGCATGGAGGAGGGGTAGCGGTTGTCGCGAGCTTAAGCGGGGTAAGGAGCGCTGGGGGCTGGAGACTGCAGGCCGGGCGGGCGTGGGCGCGCGCGCAGCTTGTGCGCGTGGGGCCGTGTCGAGTAACGGTCGCTCGTGCGCGTGAGAGCGTGCGGGTGGGGGAGGGGCGGCGCGCGCTGGGCGCCTTCAGGAAGGTAGAGGCGCCCGAGGCGGGAGCACCTCTCGGCGGCTGCGGGCCGTACTGCGGTCCTTTCTGCACACCCCGGCTACCAGGTTTCTTCTTTGCTGTCTACACTGCGAACTGTTGTGAGCTGTTTTTGGCGTGGGTACTGCGTAGTTTTGGTGGGGATAAGTGAGCGATCTCGCCATGGAAAGTGTCCCCCGTACCTGCGGCCCCTTCCCACCTCCCGCCCGGGAGTCTCTGGTTCTCCCGATTGGCCGTTTGGGCCCTCGCGGAAGGGGCCGGGGCGCTTTGAGCTTTGAACAGGGCTTTGTCCGCCCTGTCCGCTTACCAGGAGCGATGGACGTGCCCGAGATTCGCATGGCCCAGACCGAAACGGGGTCATCCCCTTTGCTGTTTGATAAGGGATTGAATTGTTAGGGACGATCCTAGGCCTGCTGTTACCTGCACTGGCTAATTTGGGGAGCTTAGTGCCTAGCTATCCCCTGAGTGGGGACAGCCCCCGTGGAACTGGGAGTCAGAACCGCCCTTCTGCCCTTCATTCCTTACTTGTGTTTCCATTGGCAAGTTGTCTAACCTTAACTTTTCTGAGCTTCTTCATCAGGTGGCACTATCTCTCTGTTCTTAGAGGACAGACAGAAGGCACAGATGAGGTAAAGAGTATAAAAACCACTTTTGTTTCTTTTTTATTTCAGAAATGTTCTTTTGAGGCCAAAGTCTGGGGATATATGAGTGCAAATTCTCACTCATTCGCAAATAAAGCCCAGCAATCTCAACTGAGACAGTCACTTTTCTATAGGCCATTTACCCAGGTAATTACTTTTGTAAACAGGAGTTCAGACCACCAAGGTAAGTGCAATGTCAGAAACATGTATAGGGTTCTGAGGGACTAAAGATGATCATCACAGGCAGATTGGGAAAGAGAGATGGGTTAAACAAGCTTTCCAGACCTGATGACACTCCAGTGGGTTGCATACACTTGTTCTTGAGTCCAGCTTTCCATCAGAATCACTTGGTGGAGTTCATTAAATATGAAGCTAAACTTCATGGACAGGATCTTATCATCTAACGTTTTTTTAAAAGTTTCTGAGTTGAGTCTGGTGTGTATTCAGAGTTAAGAATCAGGCAGAGAGGTGGACATTCAAGGTAGGTGGAAGAACTTCCGTAGAGGCAGGGGACACCAGATATCAAAAGTCATATCAGGAAGACCAGGTGAAAGGAGGTAAGTGTGGAGGGTAGCAGGAAATGAGTCTGAAGACAGATTGTGGAGGGGCCTTGTGTATTGAGCTCAACAGTTTGAATTTTTTCCCAAAACTCTTCAGGAATTGTCATTTGTGCTTTTGAAATCCAGTTTGTGCTTCAGCTTCTGGCAACATTTTGGAGGAAAAATTGGTAGCAGAGAGATCATTTACCTTCGTCAGTAATCCAGGCAAATAATGAAAATGTATTAAACTAAGGTAGTGGAAGTTTCAGTGAGAAGAAAATACAGGTGTAATGAAGGAGGTAAGGTCTCTTTAACTCAGATGGAGGCGGAAGGAGGAGTATATGGGATAATTCTTACGTTATTGACTTAAAAATTGAGCGGATAGCAATGCCATCAGTGTGGGGAATAGAGGACAAATAACAGATTTAAGGGAAGGAGTTCTGTTTTGGTTGTTTACCTTGATGTCCCTGTCAGACATTGAGTGGAGATACACTGTGTGCAGTTGGATGTTGAATATATCTGGAGTTCTAGGCTAGGCTACCACTTACTGAGTGGTTGGAAAATAGTGCTTTGCATTAAAAGTGTTTTATAGTACATTCTCAGTCTTTGGGATGCTTCAGTATAGGTAGTAGTTGGAACAGTGGTTTGCAGATAGATCACCCAGAAAGAGGGTATGAAATGAAGAGGTTAGAAATCTCAGGACGACAAGCCTTTGGAAACTTTGATACTTAGATGGGGAACAAAGGAAGAGGTGATTGTGAAGATTGAATAGAGGAAGTATCAGGCGAATGGTTTGTCGTAGTTGTAGAATGCATGGTCTCTGTTTTCGCATGCTTTCAAAGAGTCCAGTGAAGAGCCTATTGGATTTAGTAATGCAGAGATCATTAGGGACGTCTGTGAAATCGTTCCTGCATGGGTAGAAGCCAAAGTGCAAAGTTGCTGAAGAAGTGGAAATTAGTAAATCTAAATTACTTTTTCATCTGGGAGGCCAATGTGAGTAAATGGCTTGAGCTCAGGAGTTTGAGACTAGCCTGAGCAAGAGCAAGACCCTGTTTGTAAAAATAGTTGGGCCTTGTGGCAGGTGCCTATAGCCCTAGCTACTTGGGTAGCTGAGGCAAGCGAAATGCTTGAGCCCAAGAATTTGAGGTTGCTGTGAGCTATGTTGCTACAGTATTCTACCCAGGGCAACTGAGTGAGACTCTGTCTCAGATAAAAAATAAATAAATTTTTCAAGATGTTTAGCTGGGAAATGTAGAGGAGAGGGATTGTAGCTAAGATTCTGGCTAGCTGATGTTGGTTGAGATAAGGATAAGTCTGTGAAAGTTAGAGCTATACCTCAGGTATAGCTTTGAGGTAAAGTGTCCTATATTTTGTGTGTGTGTGTGTGTGTGTGTCTTTTTTTGTGTCCTATGTTTTTACGCATCAATTCTCTTTTTGGTTGATGCTCAGAGTTGCACTTATTTCTGTCCTGCAGCTTGGATATTGTCTGGACACGCCCATTTGTGATTCAATATAGTCAGATGGAGTTTATAAAATATACTTCAAGAAGAACCAAGTTGGCTCGGCGCCTGTGGCTCAACGGACTAAGGCGCCAGCCACGTACACCTGAGCTGGCGGGTTCAAATCCAGCCTGGGCCCGCCAAACAACAATGACGGCTGCAACCAAAAAATGGCTGGGCGTTGTGGCGGGCGCCTGCAGTCCCAGCTACTTGGGAGGCGGAGGCAAGAGACTCGCTTGAGCCCAGGAATGGGAGTTTGCTGTGAGCTGAGCTG
>CAUYRH010079824.1:0-15032 GCA_963574655.1 Perodicticus potto
CTTTTTTTTTTTTTTTTGAGACAGAGCCTCCCGCTGTCACCCTGGATAGAGTGCCGTGGCTTCACAGCTCACAGCAACCTCCAATTCCTGGGCTCAAGCGAGTCTCTTGCCTCCACCTCCCAAGTAGCTGGGACTACAGGCGCCCGCCACAACGCCCAGCCATTTTTTGGTTGCAGCTGTCATTGTTGTTTGGCGGCCCGGGCCAGATTCGAACCCGCCAGCTCAGGTGTACGTGGCTGGCGCCTTAGCCAGTTGAGCCACAGGCGCTGAGCCAGTAACACAGCTTTTAGTTCCACAAGTTTCTTGGTCAGTGAATAATGTATGATCACCCTGATATTATGTCACTTTCAGGTTCTAAATGAGACTAAAGTGAAACAGAATTCCATCCTTATTACAGTCACCTGCTTAGTGCTACAAAATAATTTGTGTCAGGACTTTTCTGCTTCTGGGGACTGTTCAGCAAATTCCTGTCCTATTCCAGTTCAAGAAGAGGGCCCAGCAGTAGAGCAAAACTCAGGGACAGAAAAGCAGAGACCTCCCAGAGGAATATCTCTCACTCACTTTTTGGAGTAGAACTGATATGCCGGGCATTGTACCAAAGGCATCATAGGGTCTCAGGAAATGCCCATGAGTTCAGTATGGTTATTGTTTCCATTTTACTGATGAGGAAACTGAAGAACAGAAGATTAGGAAGTTTGGGTCACAGAGGTAGAAGATTTGGATTCAGCCTGGACTGTCTTATCCCAGAAGCCAAGCTCTGAGACTGAGCAAGCATGAAATCATTAAATCTAATAAATCTATCAAAGGCAGGTGGGAGAAGATTGGGATGAGCTAGCAGATGTTACCTCCTACCTTACCCATCTTAGGCATAAATATCACTGAGGTCGGGGAGTGTCCATGTAGTGTACTTTCCATGGTAGTATAGGAGTTATAAAATCCTTAGGGCTGCTGGCTAAGAGAAGCCTTAAGGCACTGGAGGGACTTGAGGCCAGAAGATCCCAGGGTGTCCTCAATTTAGGGGATGTAAGGCTTTTGAGTAGAGTTTAGGAGCCATCTATTGCATTAGAGCTGCCAGTGGTGTGCTTAGGGCTTTCTTTGGCTGGCTGGGCTGAGGGCTGGGTAGCCGGGGGGTGCTGGCTGTGCTTCTCACCGTCACTGCCCCTCTGCAGCAGAATAAAGAAGTCAGCATTCGTGCAGCAGCTGCCTGGCACTAAGGACGTGCGTTTCCCTGGGACACCTGTGCCTTCTGGCAAGGACAGTGGCGGGAGAATGGCCCATATTAGTCTCTAGACTCTTATACTTTAGACCTCCATACTCAGCTCAGTGATTTAAGAACACCAAGTTGTATATATTTTTCGAAGGGAGTTGCCTTCTTTAGATAAACCTGTGCCAAAAGGAAATCTTTAAAAGTTATTTCCATCACTTCTTATTATTTCTGGGTGGTATTTTTTTGTGCAGTTTCCAAAGCAGTGACCCTAACCACATGAGGACAGTCATTTGGAGCTCTTGCAAACTACTCAGAGAAAAGTGCAAAGAAGGGTGCCTGTAGGTTTGGTTACAAAACTCCACCCTGGAGTGGGTGGTGAGGGTGGGAGCCAGTGGGCTTGTCTCCTGGCCTCAACTTTTTAACATATGTCCTTCGAGGTGTGTTCTAGTTGATGTGTTTTCCCAGATTTTGAATGTTGCCCCAGGACAACTGTCTTAAGTTCATTTTGGCATCAGGACAAATGAAAGGATGTTTCCTGTTTGCTGACTCTTGCCCCAACTTCTTTCTCTGTTCTGTTAAGCTCTTGGGTAAACTCTTTCCTCTGTATTCCACATTTTAACTGATGTTAGGACACCAAGTGCAAAAATCTGCAAACAGTTAGTTGAGCATTCTGATCAGAGCATACTGAAGTTAGAGTTCTCATAGTACAGAAAGATCACCCTCTGTACAATGCATTAAACATTTAATAACTGTACTAATAATCCCAAACAGTTTTAATGGGCCACATGAGAGCCTTAATGTGGTTAAAAAAAAAAAAAAGTATTTCTTCACTGTCAAGTTAACTTGCATCAAATTGAGAGAAATTATTTGAGGCAACTTTGAGGGGCCAGAGGTTTTTAAGCCTAGGAAAAAATAGTATATTCTGAAAGTAGTTTTTACATAGAAACAAATAATAGAAATATTACTTCTGTTTATAATTAGAAACGTAGTGTGGCGTGCATTTCCTTGCAGTTTAATACTTTGCAGGTTGAGCAGTGTCCCACCAGTCTGTTGCATCTGCTATGTGTCAGGGTAAGCGATTTTGAGTAAGGCTGGCAGCAAAAATCAGTGTTGGAACACAGGTCTCCCTGGCTTCAAGACCTGTTCTTTGATTAGGAATGTGGGCTGTTTGAGTTTGGCCCTTTTTGAAGTATTTTAGAAAATAGGACAGTATTGAGGGATAAAGATCAAAGGTTGATGTGTTTTGTGTTAAATTAGATTCACGTTTATTTGTAAGTGAAGCATTTTTTAAGTATTCTCTTGTGAAACAGGTGTGCTTTTAAAGTGATGCAATTGCTTTCTAAAGCTCAGAAAGAAATGATTAAAACAAGGACAAAGTCCAATAATGTAATCACCAGTTTTACTTTGTTTTGGCTTATTAAAAATAGCATTGGCTCCTTACTTCAAATGAAATCCAGTCCAAACACAGTTATAGTGTGCATACATTAAGGTCTTAGGAAACTGATATTTCCCAAGTATTTGGAAGGAAATAATGTCTTCTGTATACGATTCATGTCATAAGCATAGCTCATCAGTTCACTAGACTGAATATTATACCTGAAGGATAACTTTTTTAAATTTAAAAATTTGTTTAGTTGAGGGCAGTGCCTGGGGCTCAGTGGGTAAGGTGCTGACCCTATATACCAAGGGTGGAGGGTTCAAACCCGGCCCCGGCCAAACTACAACAAAAAATAGCTGGGCGTTGTGGCGGGCGCCTGTAGTCCCAGCTACTTGAGAGGCTGAGGCAAGAGAATCGAATCGCCTCAGCCCAGAAGTTGGAGGTTGCTGTGAGCTGTTACGCTACGGGACTCTACTGAGGGTGATAAAGTGAGACTCAGTCTCTTAAAAAAAAAAAAAAAAATTGTTCAGTTGAAAGTTTAAGATATTTGCATATATTATTATTTTAGGTCTGTTTGTATGGTTACTAGCAGAATATCAATTAGTTCTTTTCTTTTCTTTTCTTTCTTGCGGGGTCTTTCTTTGTTGCTTAGGCTGGAGTACCGTGGTAAAATCGTAGATGATTGCAGCCTCCACCTCCTGGTCTCAAGTGATCATCCTGCCTCAGCCGCCTAAGTAGCTGAGGATACAGGCCTGTGCCACTTTGCCTGGCTAACTTTTATTATTATTATTTTTGTAGAGAGGGTATCTTGCTATATTGTTCAGACCAGTCTCTACCTTCTATCCTCAAGCAGTCTTCCTCTCAGCCTCCCAAAGTGCTGGGATTACGGGCGTGAACCACTGTGCCCAGCCTCAATTAGTTCTTTCTTAAACCTGATAATTTAAGAAAATTTTTTTCTTTAACCTGATTTTGCTGTGTAGTCACTGGAGAATACTCTCACTTGATTTCAGAGCTAGTACCTGGCCCAGTAGTGCCATCTTTGGCAAGTTCAGGTGCACACACACACAGACCCACAAAATACTGCCAAATGTTTATTCTTTAAAAGGAAATTTAGTTTTTTAATTTAGAAAACAACAGCTGGCTATTGATCTTAAATAAGGTTAATGTTAATTGAGCAAAGCTGTGTGTAGGGCTCTAAAATAATGAAATTTGTTTTTCTTCTAAACTGACTCTGAGAGGGCAGTTACTGAAAAGGAATTTGTGCTACAGCAGCACAGATACTGAAACTGGAATAACAAAGGGACGATTGGCACTTCCCCTGCTCAAGGATGACATGCAAATTTGTGAAGCAATTCATATTTAAAAAACAAAAAAAAGAGCAAAGAAATTCCTGTGTTGACTGGTTCAGGAATGGGCATCTGCCTGCTAAGGTGTGTGGGTGTTTGCACGTGTTCATTCTGGGACGTTTTCTAACAAATTGCTTTATTCTTCATCAAGACAGATCTAACATGGAGCAACTCAAAAGCTCACCCCATTGAAGACTCCTGTGATAGAAATGTCACATTGTAGCAAATTCACTGCCTTGTCTTCTTAAAAAGAATTTGCTGGCATCAGCAAAGAAAATCTCTGTGAATGGCTTCAGTGGCCTCCATTGGCTTTTATTCATCTTTCCCTTTTGCAGAATGAAAAGTGTCTGGGTAGTTACAGCTTTGTTCTAAAGTGGCCCATAATTTTGTCTGTGTTTTACATCCCAGCAGATTCCTAAGACCAAATAAGGTATTGCTTCTCAGAGAGGTCTCTGTTTCTTTCCCTTCAATCTATACAATATTTAATAGATTTATTCTGAGGTCCAGGTTATCTTTTAGATCAACCTGCAACTTAAAACCAGCTAGATGAACATGTTTAGATGAGTGTGGGACAAAGTACATATGTCCATTCTAGTCATTTTAAATTGTCAAGCCTTTGCATTTTAGAAAGCATTCAAAAGAATTTGTGAAATTGTTTTAAATCAATTTTTTCTCTCAACTCCATGCCATCATCTCTTACTAGTTCTTTGTTCCCATGTGTACCACACAAAAAAGACTATTTCTATAACATCTTCCATCACGTGTCAATGCCATACTTTTGTAGCACTGCCAAAGGCCAGGAGTGCTGCCTTCCCTCCTCTCTGGCTTGATAAGGGGAGAGTCAGGGGGAGATGGGGAGAGGTCAGACCAGGCCCAACACAAAGGGTAGAATAGGCCAGAACTTTATGCAAGGTGGGGATAAACAGGATGTTTTAACAGAAGCATCAGGGCACTGTGTCAGTGTATTCGAAATGAAAAATGCTAATGAAAGTGGAATGTGTTTTCTTTAGGGAGATGGGCGTATCTTATGGGTTAGAAGCTCAGAGTCCTGAGTTGGACTACTGGCTCCTTGGCTGTAGCCATTTCCTAACATCTCAGTACCTATGTTTCTCACCAATAAACTGGAGCAGGGAGTAGTAATCTCTGCTACATAAGATTGACATGAAGAGTAAGTAAGGAGAGCATTTTGGGGTATGTAGAATGCCCTCAGTCTGTGCTGTCAATGGGCTGCTATTCCTACAGGTGCTGAGAAGCACCCGGGCTGTGTCCATCAGCTTCATCCACTCGCCTATCGTCAGTGCCAGCCAGAGCAAGTCTTCTGACTTCTCTAGGCCTACACTTCAGCCTCTCTCAAATAAGGGATTTGCTATCCACAAGTTCCTTCCAGAAGGAAAATTTTATGTTTTTAAGTTGAAACTGTATGTCTCCTAAAAAACAAACTGAGAATAAGTAGTACTTTAAAAATTAAGAATTCTATTTAGAAAAATAAATGCTAAAAAGATATACTTACTGGCTTCAGGAAAATGTTGATTAAAATGACATTGTTGCTTTCCTGCTGGGAATTGATGGATGGCCATTCTCCAACCAGCACTAGAGGCCATTCTCAGGAAGGCTGAGGATGTCTGCCGAACACAGATTCTTTCCTGTCAGGTATTCTGAAAGTAACATTTGTATAAATGAACTGTGATAAAATTATTGCACTGGAGAAATTTTTTTAAAAATCTGTTTCATAGGAAGCACCTGTGGCTCCGTGAGTAGGGCGCTGGCCCCATATACTGAGGGTGACAGGTTCAAACCCAGCCCCAGCCAAATTGCATCAAAAAACAGCCGGGCGTTGGGGCAGGCACCTGTAGTCCCAGCTGCTTGGGAGGCTGAGGCAAGAGAATCGCCTAAGCCCAGGAGTTGGAGGTTGCTGTGAGCTGTGTGACACCACAGTACTCTACCGAGGGCGATAAAGTGAGACTCTGTATCAAAAAAAAAAAAAAAAAAATCTGTTTCATTGAGGTGCAATTTGTGTATAATAAAACATACTCATGTAGTGTACAGTTGGATGAGTTTTGACAAATGTTGACATCTGTGTAATAAGCACTACCGTATAGATGTTTTGGTGTTTTTTTTTTTTTTTCCAGTTTTTGGATAGGGCTGGGTTTGAACCCGCCACCTCTGGCATATGGGGCTGACACCCTACCCCTTTGAGCCACAGGCGCCGGCCATGCCTTATAGATTTTTAAAAACAGCTTTATTGAGATATAATTCACATACCCATATATGTGATAAGATTCACCCATGTAAAGTGCATAATCCAGTGGTTTTTAGTATATTCACAGAGCTGCGTAGCCATCGCCACAATCTAATTTTAGATCATTTCATTACCTCAAAAAGAAACCCCCTACCTATTAACAGTCCCTCCCCATTTCTCTCCCCATCCCTATCCCCACTTCTAACTCTAAGCAACTATTAATACACTTTTTGCCCTTATGAATTTGTCTATTTTGGACATACTGTGTTAAATGTCGCTATACAATATGTGGTATTTTGTGACTGGCTTTCAAAGTTCGACCATGTGGTGACATTTGTCAGTACTTCATTTCTTTCTGGATTAACTAATATTCCATGGTGTGGACATGACACCTTTTGCTTATCCATTCATTAGTTGGTAGACACTTGGACCGTTCCCACTTCTGGACTGTTGTTATTCATACTACTGCAAATGTTTGTGTACAAGTTCTTGTGGATACTTATGTGTTATTTCATTTCTCTTGGGTATCTATTGCCAAGTTCATATGGTGACTCTGTGTTTAATTTTTTGAGGAACTGCTAGTCTGCTTTCAAAGTGACTGTACCCTTTTATACTCCCACCAGCAATGTGTGCTGGTTTCAATTTCTCCTCATCCTGCCAACGTTTACTGTTATCTGAATTATGCACTTTATACAGGGGGAATCTTATCACATATATGGGTACGTGAATTATATCCCATGTTGTAAAAATCAATCCATAATTAGTAAAGACCTGCATTATGCATCATGCCGTTCACTCCCTTTATGTCTGCTTGCCATTTAGTGGTGTGAAGTTGTGTCTCAGTTTTGATTTTAATTTGCATTTTTCTTTTTTGCAGTTTTTGGCCGGGGCTGGGTTTGAACCTGCCACCTCCGGCATATGGGGCCGGCGCCCTACTCACTGAGCCACAGGCACCGCCCAATTTGCATTTTTCAATGGCTAATGATGTTGAGCTTCTTTTCATGTACTTTTTATGTTTGTTATCTAGAGAAATGTCTCTTGAAATCTTGTGCCCATATTAATTTGTCTGTTTGTCTTTTTGTTGAATGGGAAGTGTTAGTATATTTTCTGATCGGATATATGGTTTGAAAGTATTTTCTTCATTCTGTGGATTATCTCTTCACTTGCTTGATGGTATGCTTAGAATCACCAATGTTTTTAATTTGCTAAGTCCAATTTAATTTCTTTTTGTCCTTGTATTTTTTGTATTACCATCCTATCTAAGAAAGCATTCCTTAACCAGAATTTTGGAGGTTTATGGCTGTGTTTTCTTCCAAGAGTTTTATAGTTTTTGTTCTTAACATTTAGCTCTATCCATTTTGAGTTAATTTTTGTATACGGTTTAAAGAATGGGCCCAACCTCATTCTTTTGCATGTGGTTACTCAGTTGTCCCAACACCATCTGTATGAACATATGTTTTCTTTTCTTCTTAAATTCTTTCTCTCTTTAATATTGGAATCATGTTGTAGACTTTGAAAGAAAAACAACAATTCTCTGTCCATCCTGTATTCTCACTCTCCAGAAGTGATCCCTCTAAACTCTTTTAGGTGACTCTTCTGGGTTTGCCTCCATGTTTCCAAATAGCATGCTTATTTGGCAATTTCTTGAGTAATATTTAAGCCTCAATGTGTTTGATTTTGATACATTTTTGAATGAATCCTTATTGTGTTTCATTGTGTTTCATTATTATGACAGTTTTTACCGTTGAGCCCAGCCATGTACTCCGGTTCCATTTCCTTTCTCCTAGAGTTCATTCCCACCCCCTGTGTGTTTTCATTTGCTTGTTCTCTTCAGCAGCCTGGCTGAACTGTCCCTCGTCTCCAGCAGCTGACTGAAGTGCCTGCCAACCCGGTTCTCTACATGGTCAGACCTGGTAGATAATCTGCCTCCTTGGCTTTCCTGCTGCTCTGTGAGCAGAACTCCTGGACTCCTCGCCTTGCTCCCTTCATCCCAGCCGGGTTCTTCTCCGTGCCTGTTGGCTTCCAGAGGCTTCCTGTTGCTCTTTGAGGAGCTTCTGTCTCCTCCCCCACCTGCTAGCTTAGTGTGTTTCTGTCAGGGGTTCTTAACATACAGTCAAGGAGTCAAAGCCCAGACTAAGGAATTCCCTTGTCTGATGTCCTAGAGCTAGTTAGTATTTTCTTTTCCTACTGGAAGCTACTGGAAATGAATAAAAATCAATTAAAATGCTGAGTCAAAGTAGCTCACTTACTCTGAAAGGCAGTCTTGTTCATTAACTAGAATGCTGGGAATCAAGAAGTCCCCAGGAAAGCCCAGAAGTGGTGCTGCATCCTCATACGAGGTGGGACAGTTACGTTCATGAATTCATCCTAGAAAAAGTTCTAGCTACCTCATTGCTGAATCTCACTGTGGTCATCTTCACAGTCCTCCCCTTGGCCATCTGTGACCATAATACTTTTTCTAGGATGAGTTCGTGGACTTAATTGTTAAGCCTCAGTATATGGTTGCTGAGGCCCAACCTCTTTCCTCCCACATCTCTATCTTCATGCAGGAACTGCTTCTCCCTCTCTTTTTCCTTTCTTTCTTTCTTTCTTTCTTTCTGTCTGTCTGTCTGTCTTTCTTTCTTTCTTTCTTTTTTCTTTTAATTTCAATAGATTTAGTGGGTATGAATGGTTTTTTGTTACATGGATGAATAGTATAGTGAGGAAGGCTGGGATTTTAGTGCACCTGTCACCCAAATGTGAAAACAGGGTGTTGGTACGCTGTTGGTGGAAATGTAAATTTGTACAACCTCCATGGGAAACGATGGGATTTCTCAAAGAATGAGAAAATCTACCATTCAATCCAGCAATCCCACTACTGGGGATCTGCCCAAGGGCTGCTTCTTTTTCACATGTAATTCTAAAGCACTTGGCTATTTGGCTTTCTAGGGCAGCACAGTTAATCCGAATTTTAAAATTTAGGAGCAGAGGGAGTGCTAGAGACAAGCATGCTGTCAGCAGTAGGAAGTGCCAGTTAGCTAAGGGGACAGATGGGAAGTATCGTAAAAATCAATTCATAATTGGTAAAGACCTGCATTAGGCATCGTGTGATTTTATTACCGTCAGGATCACATGGAGGGGTCACTTTATTAGGGTACTTCTCAGTGACCGGCCTCTTTCCTTCCTGCCCTCTCACCTTCCTCCAAAAAAAATTTATGAATCAGCCCCTTTGTGCTAGGTCTTGTGTCTGGTGTTCCTTCTGAACGTGAAAGAAGTAAGGTTCAGTTATCTGGAAAACAGTCTTATGTAGAATAATCCATTTGTCACAATTACAGATGAAAGAATTATTACCTTACAGCCTATGGTGGAACTTGGGTTTAATAACTTAACACCCTGCTTTTAAAAAACACATAATGACTGTCCTTACACATGATTTTTCTATTGGTGCAACTATATCCAGTGTTTATTTTAAAGCATATATATGTATATATGTATATATATATATGATATTTTAAACATTTGTCTGTTGTAACACTGCCTTAAATTAACCAGGAAATCTATTATTAGAGCATGTCAAGATTCTAAAAGAGAGAGTTTTGTATAATACATTGAAATAAAATATACTGACCACTTCATTAGAACAAAAGTCTGACCACTTCATCAGAACAAAAAAACCTGGAGGTGGTCTTAGCCGTGATCTGGACCAGCACCTTCAGATTTTCCAAAGGAGACTGAGGTTAAGATTGTCTTAGTGAATACAAGACAGGAGTGGAACCAGAAGCTGCCCTGCTGGGCCTCCTCTCTGTTGTCAAGGAGGGACAGCTTCCCTCTTTGGGCAGATCCAATCCTTGCACATTAAAGAGACTAATTAGAACTTCCGTCAACCACAGCCATGGAAGAGGAGGAAGCGACCGGACGAGTGACACGGGATCACCAGGGTGGACTGAGAGGCAGGGGGAGCTGGTCTGGGAGTACAGTAAGGTGAAACTGGGAGACGTCTGTTCTGATCTGCTGTCAATAGGAAATGTGGGTCGTGTTGCAGTAAATGTGGTATAATTATTCTCTCAAAGTGTTGCTCTTTGCTTGAGATCATAGTTCTTTTTGTGAAGACTTATTCACACACTAACAATCTTAGTGACATAAACCAGTATTTTTCAAACCTTTCTCCTTTCCTTTTTAAAAGCTGTGCAACCTTTTCGTAAAGTGTTTTGTAGCAAACAGTATACAAACCCATAGAACAGGGGTACTGTGTTGGTGGGGCCAGCTGCTCTCTTCCCTGTCCTGACAAGCGGCCCGCAGGGAGCAGAGGAAGGGACACGCTTGGGCCTCGGCCTCCTAGGCCTGTGGGTGCCAGTGACTCGAAACTAAAACCTGGATTTTACCAACCACTGTGTTATCTTCTCACCCCCATTATAATGCCCTTCCCTCATGCAAATCTGGATGTTGTTGGGGTCGGGGGACTACATATTAGCCCAGGAGTGCAGCTGGTGCCCTTCCCCACAGAGCACCCTCTGTTCTTCACAAGTCCATGCCACAGGAACTCAGGCACAGATCCATACATGGATCATCTTTCTGGCCCTGTGGTGTTGCCCCTTGCCGGGGAAAAGGGTTCCAGCACAGGGTTGCTTGGGCATTCTGAGAATACAGTTTGGTAAGACAGCACATCATAGCCACCTCACTGCCTATACAATACCCTTCCCTACTGCCCGAGGCTGTCACTGAGCCCAGGTCACACTGTGGCTTCTCCTGGTCATGTTGCCTCTAAGCTCCTAGCCCCTGTCCTTCCCTCCTTTTGCTAGACCTGCCAAGTGCACACAGAGGTGAAATCATTCCTCTGTCTCAGACCTCTTGGCACAAGTTGGGCCAGTAGGTACAAGTACATGGAGCAGGTGGCAGTGACTGCCTCCCTGGCCAAATGATCTTGAACTTCATTCCACATGGAAGGGACACTCTGCCACAAGCTACTGTGATAGTCACTGGGAGAAAGAAATGGCTCATCACTTTCTCATCCCAGTAGAATTTTGTGTTAAATTTGTTTCTAGTGATGAAGGCACATGTAAGCCAGTTCACAGAGGGAAGAGGGAAAGTGAGCTCATTCAAATCACATTTACCTGGCTTTCGTAATTGTTAGAGTGACTGAATACCCCCCCCTTTCAACCGACCTCAGTATGTGAACATAGTCAAATGATTTTGAATTGATTTCTCCATATCTATGGGTGTATGAATATATATAGAGAGATTAATTATAGGATGGAAAAAGTAATAGATCCTTTACCTTTTAAAATGCCACGTTAAACTCTAATAACTTTTTAAAATGAGACAGTAGGCAGTGTGGAAGACGGGGAGCAGGACCACAGCTTCACATTCCCTTCCCCAGGGCCGGGCACCGGGCACCCAGTGCCGATTCAATGAATGGATGAGTAATTCACTTCAGGAGGTGATAACATTGGAGCTCTCTGCTGGAGGATATATTATGTGAGAAGTTCATGTTAAGCTTTAAAATCATGAGCAGACTAAGAAATCTTTTTAAGAGTTACCTTTCATTCATTTTATAAACAAAAAGTCACATTATCATTTAGCTACAACCAAATTCATACTTCAGTGTATTAACCATTTTTTAAAAGGATGTGCAACATTAAGTGGAGTATCATTTTTTGAAAAAATGAATTGGTAGGAGGAGACAGTGACCTCGGATGGTTTGTTTTTATTCTTGTCCGACACAGGCCTGGGAGGGCTGTGCTGGCCGTTCTCACGTGAGGGCCTACGTGGATGACAGGGTTGAGAGAAAGCAGAAAGGCCCAGTGACAGGGCGAGGCCCAGGGCTGTGTGAGGGAAGAAAGCTGCAGGCCTCCTGGAGTTGATAAAGTGGACTGGCTGTGTCCACTGGAATTTATTACCCAGCTGCAGGCATAGCTCTCAAGACTCCAGGCTAGGAGGACGCTCTGCAGTGCTTCTCTTTGTCCCGGGCTCTGATGCAGCCCCGCAGTGCCCAGGTGGATGAGTGACAGGCAAATGCTCCTGACCACCCAGCCGCCCTGCCCTAGTTCATCATTGCTGAGAAACATGACGGGACATTCCATCCGCTGTGGCCAGGCCTGGGATGAAGTCAGAAGCACACGAGGCTCCCAGGGGGCCCATCAGTGGTGATGAGAAAACAGTCACAGGGAAGAGGTGTAATTGGAAATTCAGTTTGCTATACGCATAAAAATGGCTTTGATGTTTAAAATAATTAATATTTTTATGAGTTGCTTTTAAGTTTTTATTTGACCTGTGGGGGCGCAGGATGGTAGTGGAGCTACAGAAGTATTAGCCAAGCGATGTGTGTGCAGAAGACAGCACAGCGCTGAGGAAGGGGGAGGCTGGGGCTCTGCCGGTTACTCACCATCTGCTCCTTTCAGAGGCTGAGTTTACAGATCTCAGAAATGGGGATAATGATTCCTGCTTCCCGCAACTGAAACTCAGTACCTCTACAAGTCTGATCCCCTGCCCTATCACACTTGCCTGTTGCTTGACATTTTGTCATTTCTGCTGCCACTGTCTTGGTTCACACTGTCATCTCCCGTAGCTGGACTCCATAGCGGGCACTGAGCCAGCATAATCAACCTCACCATCTCCCCTCTGCACCCAGCCAGGGGGGTTGCATATGTGTGTGTGTGTGTTCTTAGAACATTGTTATGTTTTATTTCCTATTTCGCTTATAATGTGCCAGGCACTCTCCATATGTGAACACACTCAATCTTCTTAGAACATGTTTAAAAATAAAAACAGAAAGAAAGAAAACAAAATATTTACAGTCTTGTCTAGCTTTTCTTTTCTTTAGCTTTTCTTTCCTTTCAAATATGGTTTCTTTATAATTAACATTTTTAAGTCATTTTTATGGATATACTATTTAAAATATCAAATGATCACGCTGCCAGGATCTTAGGGAATAGTAGCAGACCCCATTAGCCAAATGATACTATGAATATATTTTCTTATTGTTACAGTGGTTTGTTTATCCTGGACTTTGGAGTTTACCTCTTTTTGAAGGGAAGGGAGTAATTTTCTTCAATTCTGTCACTATTTTCCTCCACAGTTATCCAAATGAACTATAAAGTCCTTCCAGCGAGTATTTCCGACTGGCAAACCCATCAGGTGATGCGTCAGCACGTGGCCTTGTCTCTTCCCGGAGATGAGGTGGTGCTGTCTGGACCTGCGGTATTGACGGCTTGGCACAGCAACGTCATCCTCCACTTACCTTGACCTCGCTCCTGTGTTAGACCTTCTTTTTGTACATTACAGTTCCACTTTGTGAGTCTATTCTTTTGTGTGGTGGAATACACTCTTAGTATCCTTCTGAGAAAGGAATATGGGTGTGGGGATCTGGTGCTCAGTGCCTGGCTCCCTGCAGGCCGCCCCTGCACCTCACTGCCTGGCAGCTGGTCCTTCTTGTTGCATCCTGTGTTTCCCTCACCTGGCTCATCTTCCTCTCAAAGGGAGGACCGCATTTCGCCTGGCTGCCTTCACACCACTGCGTTGTGCACGTGCTTCCCTCAGACTTGAGAGCTGGTCCCAGTCTTCCACCTGGTAAAAATCCAGTTGTCCAAATAGATGTCTGTTCAGGTGATAGCATGATAGTTGACAAAAAGCATCATTTCCACTTCGGTTTTAGCAAAGTGTGAGAAGTCACTTTTCAGGCTCGGCGCCTATAGCTCAGTGGCTAGGGCGTCAGCCACATACACTGGAGCTGGCAGGTTCGCATCCAGCCCGGGCCTGCTAAACAACAATGACAAGTACAACCAAAAACTAGCCAGGCATGGTGGCAGTTGCCTGTAGTCCCAGCTACTTGGGAGGCTGAGGCAAGAGAATCACTTAAGCCCAAGAGTTAGAGGTTGCTGTGACCTGTGATGCCACGGCACTCTACCCAGGGGGACAGCTTGAGACTCTGTCTCGAAAAAAAAAAAAAAGAAAAGTCACTTTTCAAGCAGGTGTGGGTTTGGCCTTGTCAACTGCTGTGATCCTTTCTGGGATGAGCTAGGATATGATTCATGAGCAAATAAAAATTAGTAGTGTTTTCTCAAACCAATTTTCAGCATAGCAGGTAACTTTAGAAACAGTAACTAATAAATGCTGACATTTGTCTGAAATACAGCCTCTCAATGGCCACTCACATGTTGTTTCCATGAGATTAGTATATTTTTAATTTCAGAATGTTCAGGGCTATGGATCTTTTGGTTCATGCATTACTTTTGTACAGTTTGAGTCAAGGTTATAATTGTGTCTGTCCCCCAGATAGTGTGCATTGTGCCTGTTAGGTGTGAATTTATCTTCCCTTTCCTCCCCCCTTCCACCTGCTTGATTTCCATTGAACTTGGGTCATTGAATAAAATGTGGTATATGTATAGCATGGAGTACTACTCAGCCTTACAAAAGAAATGGTGAACTGATACCTTTTGTAACAATCTGAGCAGAACTGGAGATCATCCTTCAAAGTGAAATACTACAAAAATAGAAAAAAAAATACTGCATGTGCTTGCTTTAAAAATAGAAAAGATGGAGACATTACATCTGTTGTGTTTACCTGGGTGGAGTTGAACCACATTCTTCTTAGTAAAGTATCTCAATAATGGAAGAAAATATATCCAGTATACTCAATACTAATGTGAAACCAATAGTAAACAACTACATGCCCACATGAAAGATAAAACACATGGTCTAGCAAAGGGGAGAGGAGTGGGGAGGTGGGAGGGAGAGGAGAGAAGGGAAGGAGGGGAGTGGAGAGAGGAGGAAAGAGGAGGGAGGGAGAGGAGAGGAAGGCGGGAGGGAGGGAGGGGAGGGAGAGGAGTGGAGAGTGGAGGTGAGACGAGCGGACGAGCGTCGTGTAGGGCCCGAGGGTGACGGGAA
>CAUYRH010079825.1:0-57013 GCA_963574655.1 Perodicticus potto
GTAGAGATGGGGAAGGGGTAGAGATAGGGAGGGGGTAAAGACGGGGAGGGGGATAGAGACGGGGAGGGGGTAGAGACGGGGAGAGGGGGGTGAGATTGGGGGGTAGAGATGGGAAGGGGGTAAAGACAGGGAGGGGGGATAGAGATGGGGGATGGGGATAGAGACGGGGGATGGGGTAGAGACGGGGAGGGAGGTAGAGACAGGGGCAGGGGGGTAGAGACAGAGGGAGAGGGGTAGAGACAGAGGGAGACGGGTAGAGATAGGGGGAGGGGGATAGAGACAGAGGGAGAGGGGTAGAGATGGGGGAGGGGGATAGAGACAGGGGGAGGGGGGTAGAGACAGAGGGAGAGGGGAAGAGACAGGGGGAGGCGGGTAGAGACAGAGGGAGAGGGGTAGAGACAGGGGGAGGCGGGTAGAGACAGGCTCTTCCCACTTTGTGTTTTCTGGCAGGCGGACATGGAGATGCGGGCCTGTCCCGTGGGCCCTTTCCAGCGGTCAGGCTGGAGTGTTTTGCAGCGTTCATAAGCCAAGTGAGGGCACTTGCTATTTTGCCCACGCATGTCTGACTAGAGCCGTGGTTGGTGTGATGACGGTTTCCACAGTGTCTTCAGATCACCGTCAAGGTAATGTGTTCCTGAGGCCATGGCTCTTCACCAGGCTCGTCCTGGTTGTGCCAAGGTAGGCAGCTGGACTCGTGGGACTGGCCACACTAATGCTCTGAGCATCACCGGAGCTGCGGCCTGGAGTTTGCTCCCCCAGCCCTTTGGAAGATCTGAGATGCACTAAGCACACCAGTCAATGCTTTCGGCCAAATATAAGGTGAGCTGACTTAGGTTTCCTGAAATTGAACTTACATGCGACATCCCATTGCATCTCTTACCGCTTTTTGTTTTATTTTTAATTGATATAAATAATCATACATATTCCTGGGTGCCATGGGACGTTTTGATAGGTGTGTACAGTGTGTGATGATCAAGTAGGGTAATTCACACATCCACCACCACATACATGTGCCATTTCTTTGTGGTAAGAACATACAGAATTCTCTACTGAAGTAGACAATATGCTATTATTAGCTATAATTGCCTTACTGTTTTTTTAATTTATTTTTATTTTTCACGTACATCTACTTTGAAGCAGTTTTATATTTATTTGTGGGATTATGTAGAATAGGGGTCTTCTACTTAGAAGGTACCATGAGATGGACCTGCATTGGCTTTGGCTAGAGTAAGAACTTAGAGCAGTGGTTTTCAACCAGAGGCGATTTTGTCCCCAGGAGACATCTGGGAATGTCTGGAGACCTGTCTGGTCATTTGGAAGGGTGCCACTGGCTCCTAGTGGGTAGAGGCCGGGAGTGCCACTGAGCACCGTGCAGTGTATAGGACAGCACCCTCCAGTGAGGACTTGTCCAGCCAGATTTGTGGATTACTTAAAGCACATTAGGTCGTGTGCAGACTCTCCAGGAGAGCAGAGAGCTTTGCTGATCTAAACACGGCCAGGGTGAAAACGCCCAAACACAGCCCGGGCACAGACGTACTGTGCTGCTAACTTCCCACGATGTTAAGGATGAGACTCCGGAGAGCCTGCTGGGCAGGTCACGGGTGCAGGCAGGGGCAGTGCACAGCCAGAGCTCAGGTCTGTTCCAGTCTGTGCTTTCCTGGACTACCTCACCCTTCCCTTTGTAGGACCTCTGCTTGGGAAACAAAACGGACCCAATGTGACCAAATGACTTGTAAATTCTGGCAAGTAATAGCTTGGCATTTATTTCTTTGTATCCAAATTGGTAACGTTTTGAAAGATTTCGGGACTTTTCAAGGTAGTCATTTTGTTCGGACATATTCGTGAGGGGATGTTTGTTATTTGTGCTCACCGGCTGTTTACTCACACGTAACTCAGGAATATGTCACCGTCACAGAGGAAACCTGACAGCGATGGACACTCAAAGATAAAAGCTAAACTCCCACGAGCCTCTTTCCCTCCCTACCTGCAGCCCCACTGCACTTGCCCAAAGTGTCTGCTGTTGGGTTTTGGTGCCTGTTTTAGACACCAGGCGTACATATATTCTCTACGTGTGCACAAATGTGCCGGTAGCAAAGGTATGGTCTTGCTTTCAGGGTTTATTCATTCTCGTGTTTGCTCATAGGGGAGATTCTGAAACTTCCCGCTCCTGTCCTTTTTGATACGTCTTGAAGAACTTTCCACGTGGGAATGTCTGGTCTCACTTCGTGCTGTTGGCTGCTACATAGTGTGACCAGGCACAGAGGTGACACATGCGGGCAAACCCCCAACCTCGTGCCCCCGCCACTTCACACATGTGACCTTGGCACGTTGCTTGGCTGCCCCGAGCCTGGTTTTCTCTTTTGGGTCCTGCTTCTTTCGTCAGTAAACATAAGGTCAGTTTGCTGAAGTCACCACTTCCAATAAATTAACACGCTGTACTTATGCTGGAGACAACCAGGACCACGTTTTCCCTGGGGCTCGACACGAGGAGGGATGCTGTCTGAATTCCACTGAAACCTGATTTCTTCTGTCCTAAAATTTCCTTTTCCCCAGCAAAAGAATTCTAACTAGATGTAGTTGAAACCTAAGGTTTAAGAATATCAAGCTTAAGAAATTACATTTTACATAGCTTTCTAGAAATTTTCCCTTCACGACCTACTGGGCTATATGCAGGGTATCAGTTGATTCCCCTGATTCTTTATTTCACCTTGGCATGTCTTTTATCAGAAATCATATGGAAACTTTTTAATTTATGGGCTTTTATTGCAATCCTCAATTCACCCTGAGTAGTCTATTATTAAGTGTTCTTAGAGGTTCTTATTGTCCCTTATCAGAGAATTGTATCTCGGCGCAATTCATCTGTAGTCATTCTTCACAGAGAGAATCTTTCATATTACCTTTCTTTCATCATACAATGACAACTCTTGAATACATCATTATTCCACAATGAGCTTATAAATTATTATCATTAGGCAATTTTTCATATAATCTGATTTTATAAACTGTTTCTTTTTGTTATCGTTAGAGGGAAACCAGTAAATGCATCTGTCTGTTTTGATCCACCCTGATAACAGTAATAGAAAATCTAAGTAAGGACGTCTCACTGAGCCCTAAACATCCTGGTTTGAAATGACCTGGGGCCGGGACATTCATGTGCAAATAGCCACGCACCCTGGCCTTCTCTTAGGACTCACTGTTACCACCTAGAATGCTGTCTTCATTGGTAATGCTGACTTACAAAACGGATTTGTTTCTGCACAGGGAGAGTTTTCAAGACGTAAAATAAAATACTTTTTAAATGAAGAAAAAGCCAAAGTGGGTTACTTGGGAAGATACATACGGTATGTGAAGTGGTAACCCATGAAGACTCCCTCCCTGCCGCCACGTCCCTTCCTCATCTCCTGGTACTTGTTCTTAGGCAGTGCAGACTCTCTTCATGCAGAAGTAAGATACATCTTCCACGTATGGCTTTTAGGTCAGTACGTGTATTTTCAATAGAACTTACTGAGATGATGGAAACATTTATTGTCTGCCACTAGCCATATGTGAGCACGCAGAACGTGGCTGGTGCAATTGAGGAACTGAATTGTCCATTTTATGTACTTTAATGAGTTACAACTTAAATAACGTCACACACTCGTGGGTCTTCTCTTGGAGGGCGCGGTTTCAGGTTGCCGACACTGTGTGGTGTTTATATTCTGTGTCATTGCTTGTTTCCACTAGAACGGATAATTGAGAATTGACTGTTTTTTTAGGTGAGTAGGCTACGTAATATTTCTTAGAAAGACAATAATACTATGTATTAACAGTAGTCAATCTTTTCAGGGCTCTGACTGTGCATGAGGCTCTGATCATCACACGATCCTCCCACCAGTTATGAAGGAGGAATTGCTTTTGTCTTCAGGGTGCAGTTGAGGGACTGAAGAACAGAGAGGTTAAGTAACTGGCCCAAGGCCACACAGCGAGTGCTTGCTTGCTCGCCCTCCCCCATTCCCATTTATGTGTGGGTTTGGCATATTAGTGTGCTGCATTTATAAATGCGTCTGTCTCTCTACCACTTCCACATGGTTTTAATCATTAAAATTTTATATTAAGTTCTGATATCTGGTAAGGGAATATCCGGGTTCTTCTTTTCCAAATTAGCCTTGTCTATTCTAGGACCTTTGCTGTTTTATATAAGGGTCTCTCAACTTTGGTACCACTGACACTTGGGTCAGGTCATTCTCTGTGATTGTCCTGTGCATTATAGGAAGACGACCAGCATCTCTGGTCTCTACCCTCTAGAGCATCCATCATTGTCAGATATCCACTGAGGGGCAAAAATCAGCCCTAGTTAGAAACCACGGTTCTATATGAATTGTACAATCAGTGTATCAAATTACAAAAATAAAGTTTGGTTTGAGTGTTGACTAAGCTCTTTCGAATTTATAGATGAGTTTGGGGAAGAAGTACTCTCACTATAATACCAAGCATTCTCCAACACGGGCGTATTTCATCTCTCTCTGTTTTCTAATCTTATTTCATGTCTTTTAATAACATTTTATAACTTTTCCCCATGAGGGTTGTATGCATCTTTGGTAAATTTATTTCTGGGCATCTTCTAGTGTTTTTGCTGTGATAAAAGATCTTTGCATTTCTAATTCTAATCTCTAATTGGTCATTGCAGGTGTAAAAGGAATATTATTATTATTATTATTATTTTTTTTGAGACAGAGCCTCAAGCTGTCACCCTGGATAGAGTGCTGTGGCATCACAGCTTACAGTAACCTCCAATTTCTGGGCTTAAGCAAGTCTCCTGCCTCTGCCTCCCAAGTAGCTGGGACTACAGGCGCCCGCTACAACGCCCAGCCATTTTTTGGTTGGAGCCATCATTGTTGTTTGGCACGCCCCGGGCTGGATTTGAACCCGTCAGCTCAGGTGTATGTGGCTGGCGCCCAGCCCACTGAGCCACAGGCGCCAAGCCGGATTATTATTTTTTATGTATCTATCATGCATGTGAAAATCTTGTTGAACTTTTTCATTAAATCTAATAATCTGTACATCTTCCAGAATTTTCTATGTAGATAATTATATTGTCTGCAAAGTGATCATAATATTGACCCATTGTTTAATATTCTTACAGTTCTAACTTCCTTTCCTCATCTCATTGCATTGACTGGAATTTCCAGGAAGATGGTGAATACTAGGGACAGAGGAACACTTTCATTTTACATCAAAGAACAAAGGCCTGGGTTTGTCCAAGGCCATCCAATGAATTAGAGTAGAGTCAAGGCTAAGCGTTACAAACTTCTTTTTCCTTTATTCTTTTTTGCTTCTTTTGCTTTGGTTAATTTAGTTAACATAACAACAGTTTGCTGTCAGAAGTCTTTTGATTTTAAAGCTATTAACGACTTGAAAGAAAGTACAGTCTTTTGTACTAGTGGAATATAATACATCAGTGCACTGATGGCTGACATAAAACCTCTGTTCTTCTTTCATTATAAAAGAATATCTACTAGTCTGGGAGTACACTTCCACTTGGGAAATCCATGCATATTGTCTTCTTATTAGGAGAGAGATTAAGAGAATGTGGGTCCTATAATAAAAATAGCTGTGTTTGGCGGATTGCTTATAATGAAGCAGGCGCTGGGCTAGATACATATTCCATGTAGGATATGTTTTTTTCTATTTGCTTCACGTCAGAGCTTTTCTCCTATGGCTGGTGACCCATAAACACATGCGCTCACTATGTCTTTATAACAGTGCTCTGGGGTATATATTACTCTCCCCATTGTACAGACAAGGAAGCTGAATTTTAAGGTATTGGGTAGCTTGGCCAAGACCTCTTGTTTCTATGGTTGCAAAACCTGGCCTCAGACCTGGCTTGGACACCAGAGTATACGCCTGGTATATACAGACTTTGATAGGCATCAGGTGCATGCCTGTGAAATTAATATTGGACAAATTTGAATTCAATGTAAAGGGTCTGGAAATTAATTCTTTTTGTTGCTTTAGTTTAAGTAGAATGCATTAAAATATGTGAAAAATAAAGCAAATTTAGTTGTCTCCTGTGTCTCTTTCACATAAATCTATAGAAAGTAATGATAAATTTGATTTATTAAATGCCTCCAGTATGCTGGGACATCGTGCATAGTATTTCTTATCCGCATCACAGATGTGGAAGAAAGTCTTGTCGGTACCTTTTTAGGGGTCATAGAGATTGAGTGACAGCTGAGAAGCAGAGCCAGGTTGCACCTTGCTCCTCACAGCACATAAAGTTGACAAGCTGGCGTGTCAGCCCAAAGCTGTGTTTTGGTCACACTGGATTATCAGTTGAAACAGCTTGGTCTGGCAGCTGCATTTTAAAGAGTGAGTTCCATCATTATGCAGTATGTGGAACCCAAGAGGGGTTTCTATAAACATGAGTATGTGTTCCCAGACACAGGGAGTTGTAGGTACGACAAACAGCCATTACCTAGAACATCTGTTAGGCTGTTCCTCCTGGTTTTAAATAATGCATGCCATGGGCTAATTCAGGTGTACTTCTGAAAACCCAGTCGCGGCCACCCTGATTTCTGTGGTCTCTGGGTGTGACGAATGAGAAAGTCTGTTGATCGTGGAGCACACCACTGAATCTAGCACTTCGGCTTCAGATCCAATTTTCTGTATTTCTAACCATAATTACAGCTATAACCAATGGTACTTATCTTGCTTTGTAATTGACATAGGGATTCCACTTGCAGTGTCTCACAAGCATTTAATCCTCAAATGGCTCTGTTTAGCAGTCATTCCTGTTGCCCTCACAACAAGGATTTTGAGGTCGTCCACGTCCACGTGTATCAGCAAAGAGAGATATCCAAGAGAGACCTTTCTTTGAGAGGCATGGACTTTCACAATATGCTTTAATGTGGTCCTGTTTTGGTTTAATTATTTCGGAAAAGAAAGTGAAGAAACATATTTTAAACAGTTAATATATCTGGGGTTAAAAAGTTTCAGAAAAGCTTCTTCATTCTATTTTACATAATGCCAGAATTCCTTTTGATTTTTTCTTTTTGTTTTTGAGGCAGAGTCTCACTTTGTCACCCAAGCTAGAGTGCCATGGCATCAAAGCTCACAGCAACCTCAAACTGCTGGGCTCAAGCAATCCTCTTGCCTCAGCCCCCCGAGTAGCTGGGACTACAGGTGCCCCCCACCATGCCAGGCTACCTTTTCTATTTTTAGTAAAGACAGGTGTTGCTCTTGCTCATTCACTTCTCAAACTCGTGAGCTCAAAGCATCCATCTGCCTTGGCTTCTCAAGAGTGCTGGGATTACAGGTGTGAGCCACTGCACCCCAGCCTTTTGGGCTTTTGAATTTAATTTTAATTTTTCACTTGTAAATAGTTTCTTTAATATGCATTTCACACAAAATTACAATGACATATTGTTTAAAAAATCAGAAAGCCTGGCCAGTGCCTGTGGCTCAAAGGAGTAGGTTGCTGGCCCAATATGCCAGAAGTGGTGAGTTCAAACCCAGCCATGGCCAAAAACCGCAAAAAAAAAGTCTTTATTCTGACTTTGTTCTTGTTGACAGTTTGGCTGATTATAGAATTTCAGGTTCGAAGTACTTTTTTTGCAGATTATAGAAGTCCAGGTTCAAAGTACTTTTTTTGCAGCTTTGGTGTTACTGCTCAGAATCCAAAAAACTTCCTGATTCCTACTCTTTTATATATAACCTTTTGTTCTCTTTATGGAAATGTTTAAGGCCTTTTCTTTGTTGTCAGTACTTTGAAATTGCCAAATAATAATTCTTGGTATGGGTCTATTTTCATCGGTTTTTATAGGTATTTGATGGGTGGTTTCTATCTGAAGACTCATGTCTTTCAGTTCTGGTAAACTTTATTAAGTTATTTGTTTATTTAAAAAATATTAGTCTCCTCTCCTTCTTTTTATTCCTGAATTCTCATTGGTTATTGGGTGTTCTGGACTGATCTAATTTTAAAGATATTTTAAAAGTTCAATTCTCTCACTTTTTTTATTCTTAAGAGCTCATTTTTTTGTTTTTTTGATTATTCCCTTTCTATAGACTATTACTTTTATTTCACTGATGTAATAGTTTTGTTGATATTTCTGAAAATACTAATGATTTTGGATAAATTTCCTTTTTCTACACAGACTCTATTTCCACGTAGGATATGCTTTTTTCTGTTGGCTTCATGTCAGAGCTTTTCTCCGATGGCTGGTGATCCATCCTTGGCTGTCTGCTAAAATTTAAAAGTGGAGCACTGTAGAGAGAAATGGAAATTCTGTGCATATGGCTGGAGTTTATCAATTGTGGGTTCCACTGTGAGGAGACCTCTTCCGACCACCCTAGGAGAACACCTGATGTTGGGATCTAAGTCTTCTTAGTTTTGGCTTGGCAAGTTTCCCAGAGAAGAGCTGCTTCATTTCCCTTTGAAGAGTGTATTCAGTGGGCTGTCCGTCTGGTGCAGTAGGGTAGAGGGTCCCTTGAGCCTGCCATTCCTAGGCCAGAGGCCTCCTATTTTTACTTCCCTGGGATCAGCCTGAGTCTTCCTCCTCCCAGACTGCCGTCCAGTTCTCCTGTGTTCAGGCCCCACGGGACCCTGCTTTGTGGAGCAGAGCCCTCTGGAGTTTGAGACTTCATGGGTTCTGTGGTTTGGCTTCTGGGCTCGCCCAAGACAGGGTTAGATTTATCTTCCCTGTGTTTGTACAACTTGGTAAGTCTGCTGTGTGCTGCCTGTCTTCTGCTGCACGCCCACACTCCTCGGCTACATTGCTGCCATCCACTTTCTCATTCTCCCCATCTCTTTTTAATCACCCCTCCCCTTTTAAATCATTTTCATAAGATTTAGGGGAAACAGCAGTGAGAAATACTTGTGTTCAACCTTCCAGGTTTAACCCGAAGTTCCCTATATTTTATGATCAGAAAAAAAAATTTTTTTCCAATTAGATAGAGAAAACTGTGTTTTAAAATTGATTATTCTGTGCCTTGTCTTTACTGTGTGGGCGCACCACCCCCTGGGAATGGCTCCATAAATCCCAGCTGGGGAACGGCTTTCAGTTGGGTGTCATGAGACACACAACAACTTGGAGAAGGACTTCCAGTTCCTTAATTCTTAAGTAAGTTGTCAAATCAATTCATTAAATTATGCTCGGTTTTGATTTTTTAACTAATAAAATTAAACAGTCTAGAACAAAATAGAGCAAAATAGAAAATATCAGGATGGATTACATAAGGTAAGTGTACAGATTATTTTATAAAAATTGTTTTATATTTATATTAAAAGTATATGTCTATTGCATTGTGATGTACATCTCATTTTTTAATGCAGACCTTGTCCAAAAATGTTTGAAAGTCACGCTTTTGTCCTAAAGTAATGAGCCTTGTTAGAGAGTCTCTGATACATTACTGCAGTTTGTGCCCGTGGGATCATACTGCAGACGGGGTTTGGTTTCCCCTCTTTCCTGCTCTTTATCTTTAGATGGGTGAACGTCCTAATCACCAAACATCATGTTTCTCCTTGTTGAGCTTCTTGAGGGAAAGGCCTCCACCTCGTCATCTGGGGGGAAGCTGAAGGAGGTTGGAACTGAATTGTTGGTCCAGTAAGGCACCCTGGACCAACCCAGGGAACCCACTGACCGCAGGGGCCTGGACTGAACGCTGGCGGTCAGTGGGTTTCTTCTGATCACCCTCCTTGCTGTGAAGCAGCGTTGAACCATGGCTCCGTTCACAAGAACATCCCATAACCTTGTCTTTGTCTTTTTCCTCTGGGCTGGCTGTACAAACTCCACTTTCTTCATTGCTTTTTGCCAATTCTCCTCTACCTTTTTTCTTGCATACTTTATTATTATTATTATTATTATTATTATTTTGGTGCTTTTGGCTGGGCCCGGGTTTGAATACGCCACCTCCGGTATATGGGGCTGGCGCCCTACTCCTTGAGCCACAGACACCGCCCCCAGTTTCTTGCATACTTTAAAGTGAGAAGATTAAATCTAAACACAATTAGAGCTCAATCAAGTCTGCTTGTAACAAAATGACTGATCTTATCCCCTACATTCCATACTCCCACAGGTGCTTCTGAAAGGCCTCATCCTTCCATGAGACATTTCTTTCTTTCTTTCTTTTTTTTTTTTTTTATTACATCATAGCTGTGTACATTAGTGCTAGTGAAATCAAGGGGTACAATGTGCTGGTTTCACATACAATCTGAAATATTCATCAAACTGTTTAACATAGCCTTAGTTATTGTATGAAGATCATTTGTATTCTGCATTTAGTAAGGTTTGCCTGTGCCCTTCTAAGATGCACCGTAGGTGTGGCCCCACCAATTGCCCTCCCTCCACCCAACCTCCCCCCTCCCCTCCCCTCCCCTCCCTTGTCCCCCTCTTTCCCCATATTCTTGTGCTATAATTGGGTTATAGCCTTCATATGAAAGCTATAAATCAACTTCATAGTAGGGCTGAGTACACTGGATACTTTTTCTTCCATTCTTGAGATACTTTGCTCATGAGACATTTCTGACTTATATTGAGTTTAGGGTCCACTGTGACTGCCAGGTCTTTTTTTTTTTTTTTGTATCCTCTTACATCCTATTCTATTTTTAACCCCACCCAATTGTTACTGCAGCCTAGGGCAGGCAACCCCAACTTGGCTTACAAGGTCTTCCATGAGTCCTACTGCTTTCCTGCTGACTTTTCAGGCTCATTTTGTACTGTTCTCCCATTTGTTCATCACATTCTTGGTATACTGGCCTTTGTTCAGATTTGTGGCCTGGCTGTTCAGTGCACCTGGCACGCAGGACGCTGGAGCAGATGCTGCGAGTGCTCTGTTTTTATCCCCACAGCGTTCTCTGCCAATGGCTTCTTCTTCGAGTTGAGCATCTGTGCAGGTCTCTGCCTGGGGCTTCCTCTGGCTTGGGAAGCACGCTTTCCCATGGGCCAGGAGGGCTGGACATGGGCCTGGACAGAGTGAGTGTGGGAGGGGAAGGTTGATCCACTAAAAGCAGCCATCAACCAATAAGGGATGGGAGTTTGTGGACCCCTTCTCCACCTCCTCCCCCCTGGGCTGGCAGAGGACTCAGACTCTGAGACTTTCCATAGGGGCTGTATCAGTTTGCAGTCCCAGCAGCAGTGTAAAAGTGTTCCCTCCTCTCCCCAAGTGCCGCTTTGGGACTTTGGGATGTGGGCCATCCTCGCTGGGGTTAGGTGATATCTCAGGGTGGTTTTGATTTGCATTTCTCTGATGATTAGGGACGATGAGCATTTTCTCTTGTATTTGCTGGGCATTCATCTGTCTCCTGTCAGAGAAGTTTCTATTCATGTTTCTTGGCGTTTGATAGATGGGATTGTTAGCTCTTTTATTATTGATTAGTTTGAGTTCTCTGTAGACTTTAGTTACTCACTCTTGCATTTCTTTCCATTGCACTTCAGGGCTAATTCTACTGTTTCTCTTGTACAATTCTCATAGCTACTAATTTTCATTCTTCTTTTGTTGTGGTATAGGGTAATTTCTATGGCAAGGATTGTTGTGAGCTTTACCATCTGAGTCCTTCATGTTTAAAAATGTGTTCATTGTATCTCAGATTTATTAATAGTTTGGTTGGGTGTAGAATTCTTGAATACATTAATTTGAGTATAAGATTATTAGGTAAATCCAATGGAAACTTGAATGCTATTCTGCACTGCCTAATAACACCCAGTTTTGGGGCGGCACCTGTGGCTCAAAGGAGTAGGGTGTTAGCCCCATATGCTGGAGGTGGAGGGTTCAAACTCAGCCCCGGCCAAAAACTGCAAAAACAAACAAGCAAAAACCACCCAGTATTGTTGTAGGAGACCCAGTCCTTGGCATATGGTCTATGTTTTTCTGTCTTCTAGCATTTTTATATTTTCTATATATCCTTGGGATTCTGATATTTCAGAAGTATATACACAGTTCTGAATCATTTTTCTTTCATTTTGCTGATGAACAGTGGGCCAGGCCATTTAAACGTGAAGAGAAAATTATCTGAGAAATAGAAGTTATTTGTATTTAGAAATTATCTCATATAGAAATTATCTCTATGCATCATATCTTCTCTACCATGTTTTTGACCATTGTCTATCCACTCTGTAGTCTAGGAAATCACCTTGGCATTATCTCCCAATTTTTCCATTTAATTAAAACTTTTTTTAAACATTAAAATTTTTTTTTAAATTTTTTTGACTCGGGGCCTGTAGCTCAAGCAGCTAGGGCGCCAGCCACGTACACCAGAGCTGGCAGGTTCGAATCCAGCCTGGGCTTGTCAAACAACAATGACAACTACAACCAAAAAATAGCTGGGCGTTGTGGCAGGTGCCTGTCATCCCAGCTACTTGGGAGGCTGAGGCAAGAAAGTCCCTTAAGCCCATGAGTTTGAGGTTGCTGTGAGCTGTGACACCACAGCACTCTACCCAGGGCGACAGCTTGAGACTCTGTCTCAAAAAATAAATTTTTTTTTTTTTAATACAGGCAGGGTCTCACTATGTTGCCCAGGCTGGTCTCAAACTCCGGGCCTCAAGTCAGTCTCCCAAAGTGCTGGACCATTTAATTTTTAAAACTAGAAAATGTATTTTTAACTTCCAAGAGCCCTTTCTTATATTTGATTCCAGTTTTAGAGTGTTCTATTCCTTTTTTTTTTTTTTTTTTTTTGACATAGTCTCACTTTGTTGCCCAAGCCAGTGTGCTGTGGCATCAGCCTAGCTCACAGCATCCTCAAACTCCTGGGCTCAAGTGATCCTCCCACCTCAGCCTCCCAGACTGCTAGGATTACAGGTGTGAACCACTGTGCCCAGCCCAGAGTGTTCTATTCTTTTTTTTTTTTTTTTTTTTGCAGTTTTTGGCCGGGGCTGCGTTTGAACCTGCCATCTCTGGCATATGGGGCTGGTGCCCTACTCCTTTGAGCCACAGGTGCTGCCCAGAGTGTTCTATTCTTGATGTGATATAATCTCAAATCCCTCTGAGGATTTGAGAGCTTAGTTAGAGCTTTATCCCTACTTGAATTTTGTCTGTTTCCTCTGGAGTCATTTACTTTGGCTTGTTTTGCTGTTTCTATTTTGTGCACTTGTATTCTCCATATACCGGTGGTCTTTTGTTGATGTTCCTTTTTAAGAAGGAGGAAATGAATTATTTATGTAGGTAGATGGTGTGCAGTTTTGCTGCTACTGGTTGTATAGCTTGATGGGGAGCCTTCTGTGGAGCTGGGCTAGACGACTGAGCGGCTTCACGTCAAGGTGAAGGGGCAGGGAAGGAGACTTTGGGCTGGGGACCCCAAATGCCAGCACGAGGAGGTCATGGTCCTGGGGGCTCTAACCCCTAACTCCTAGAAAGTTTGTTTAATTGATAAAATAAAGCTTTCATTGGTGTTGTGGTTGGTGACATTCCGGTCCCCAGAAGCAGAGGTGCATGTGGGTGGCTGCTCTGTTTGTGCTGGGACCTGGAGGAGAGCAGAGTCGGCAGGCCCATGAGGAATGAGCGGTGCCAGGGTCTGGGGGTGGGTTTAACTCCCTTCCCCTTTGGCAGACATTTTTCCTCACTGGCCCAGCTGTGGGTCGGTACCCAGCTGAGCCTGTGGCCCTGCGGGATGAGTCCTGGCCCTTTCTCGGAGGCCCTGTCCCCTGCCTTTTGAGATTTTCTCCACAGGCTTGTTCATCAATACCTTCCATCCACTCAGGCCTCAGCGGGTTTTTATTTTTTCATTCCTCTATTCCTTCACTACCACTTTAAGAGGGTCTTTTTTTCTTTTTTTAAAACAAGGTCTCACTCTGTCCCCCTGGGGTAGAGTGCCTGGTGGTCATAGCTCACAGCAACCTTGAATTTTTGGGCTCAAGCCATCCTCCTGCCTCAGCCTCCCTCATAGCTGAGGCACCCACAACAGTGGGATAGTTTTCCATTGTTAGTAGAGACGGGGTCTCACTGTTGCTCAGGCTGGTCTCCAGATCCTGAACTCCTAGAGGGGTGGCGTTATAGGCGTGAGCCCTTGCGCCCAGCCACTTTAAAGGGGTCTTAAGAGAGGAGGAAGACAAATGGGTTAGGGTTAGGGTTAAAGCCATGCTGCACCCTATCTAAAATTGGCCCTTCTGTGAAATTTCTACTTCGGATTAATTTTCCTGATTTTGGAACAGGTCAAGGAAAGTAATTTGGTGTTCTCTTCCGCTGATGTTCTTTACACTCTGGCTCACTGGGGGAGAGGGGTTAGGGGGTTGGTGGGCAGCTGTGGCAGGTGGCCTTCTTGGCTGTTCTCCTGGCTGGCCCAGGTGACTGTGTCCAGCCCCGACTCACAAGTCCCAGCCTTCCAGACAAAAGCCCGTCTTTGCCCGCAGCCTCGCTCAGGGTGGAAGCTCTTCGTCCGCTGCCTGCCGTTACCTAAGCCCGACGGGGAGGTCTTATTTGCTTCCACAAATAGCTCCTTTAAAAAATTCCTTGACACTTGAGGAGACCAGCTCTGCTGAGCACAATCTTCTTTCCTTGACCTCGTTTCCAGTGGCATCAGTGGCACTTCTGTCCGGCCGGAGAGGACCCAGCGGGGAGCACAGTTTGGGGGTCTCAGATCCCTCCTGCGGTGCCCGGAGTCCCCTGAACCCCCTGCGCTGGGCCGGGAGCCCGAGCCTGGAGGCCTTTCCGGCGTTCAGCTGCCCACTGCTTCCTGCAGCCACATGCATCTCTCGGCTGCGCCCGGTTTCCAGCAACTCTGAGCAGGGTCACCAATTAAAGCAGCAAACAAAACGTTCCCTGGGCCGCCGCGGCCTCCGGCGGGCCCTGCTTCCTGCGGCCGTTTGTGTGCGCTCTGCTCGGCCCCCAGCGCCGCCGTGTGTGTCCCTCCCCGCCCTCATTATTCCTCATTAGCTCTGGTTTCCTCCCTGCTCTCCGCCCTTTTACACGGCTGTTATTTCCAACCCTTTAGCCACAGAAAATGCGGGGTGCCCCTTTCCTGTCGCCTGGGGAGTCGCTCCGCCCTCGCCATCTCAGAGCAGCCCCGTCACCTGCGGAGCCCGGCCATGGCACTCGGCCACTTCTCCCCACAATGGGCTCTCAGAGCCGGGCGGCGAGGCCTGGGCCGGGCGCCAACGTGCCACGGAGACGAGCTCGGCGCGCAGAGGGAGCGCGGGGCTGGCGGGCCGGCCCTGGCAGAGCCGCCTCCGTCTCGCTGTGGGGTCTGCAGCAAGTCACTTGACCTCTGCTCAGCTCCTGGTCGGAGAGGAAGTCAGGACGGCCGCCCCGGGTCGCAGGACGCCTCCTGGCCCAGCCGCACAGACCACTGGCAGCTCTTTGGATGGGTGGTTTTGTGCACACGCGCACACACTCACATACGCTCACACACACACGCATGGAGCATAAATGCACACACAGGCATACACGCAAGCACGCAAGCACGAACGTCCACCTGTAGACACACACAATCGTGTGCACGCTCAGGCAGTAAATATCTCCAAACCCCAGCAACACGCTGGACACAGATACAGACACACTACGCGCCTCTTATACCCAGACACATAGTCACAGACACACTGTGCGCCTCTTATATCCAGACACACAGATACAGACACACTGTGCGCCTCTTATATCCAGACGCACAGATACAGACACACTGTGCGCCTCTTATATCCAGACACACAGATACAGACACACTGTGCGCCTCTTATATCCAGACACACAGTCACAGACACACTACGCGCTTCTTATATCCAGACACACAGATACAGACACACTGCGCGCCTCTTATATCCAGACACACAGTCACAGACACACTATGCACCACTTATATCCAGACACACAGTCACAGACACACTACGCGCCACTTATATCCAGACACACAGTCACAGACACACTACGCGCCTCTTATATCCAGACACACAGATACAGACACACTATGCGCCTCTTATATCCAGACACACAGTCACAGACACACTGCACGCCTCTTATATCCAGACACACAGTCACAGACACACTGTGCGCCTCTTATATCCAGACACACAGATACAGACACACTGTGCACCTCTTCTATCCAAACACACAGTCACAGACACACCACGCGCCCTTATATCCAGACACAGTCACAGACACACTATGCGCCCTTATATCCAGACACAGTCACAGACACACTACGCGCCTCTTATATCCAGACACACAGAAACAGACACACTACGCACCTCTTATATCCAGACACACAGTCACAGACACACTGCGTGCCTCTTATATCCAGACACAGAGTCACAGACACACTGCGCGCCTCTTATATCCAGACACACAGATACAGACACACTACATGCCTCTTATATCCAGACATACAGATACAGACACACTACATGCCTCTTATATCCAGACATACAGATACAGACACACTACGCGCCTCTTATATCCAGACACACAGTCACAGACACACTGTGCGCCTCTTATATCCAGACACATAGTCACAGACACACTGTGCGTCTCTTATATCCAGACATACAAATACAGACACACTTTGCGCCTCTTATATCCAGACACACAGTCACAGACACACTACGCACCTCTTATATCCAGACACACAGATACAGACACACTGCGCGCCTCTTATATCCAGACACACAGTCACAGACACACTATGCGCCACTTATATCCAGACACACAGTCACAGACACACTACGCGCCACTTATATCCAGACACACAGTCACAGACACACTACGCGCCTCTTATATCCAGACACACAGATACAGACACAGTATGCGCCTCTTATATCCAGACACACTATGCACCTCTTATATCCAGAAACACATATACAGACACACTGCACACCTCTTATATCCAGACACACAGTCACAGACACACTGTGCACCTCTTATATCCAGACACACAGATACAGACACACTATGCGCCTCTTATATCCAGACACACAGTCACAGACACACTGCACGCCTCTTATATCCAGACACACAGTCACAGACACACTACATGCCTCTTATATCCAGACATACAGATACAGACACACTACATGCCTCTTATATCCAGACATACAGATACAGACACACTACGCGCCTCTTATATCCAGACACACAGTCACAGATCTCTCCTCACACACACCTACAAATGCACGTCCACCACACAGTTGGCACACACATAACTGTGTGTATATGAGTGAGATTTCCAATGAAATAAATGTAAACAAGACAGAATTTCCACTGCTCTTCATCAAAAGAAAACAAACTTTGGGGCTTTTTGCCCCTGGGATTTCACAGACACTCTCCTCCCTGCATTCAGGATTAGCAATCAATGGTGTGTGTGTGCCAGTGACAGGACCAAGCATAGCTGGAGACATGATAGAACAGCTGATGTGGCCGTGACCTTGATGCACTTACCGGCTGTTTAGGGAACACAGCAGATGAAGGGCAGTCTGGGCTAATGTGCTCTGGTGGAGAGTTTATTAGCGAGGTCAGGCAGTGGCACAGAGAGAGAATGGTGCATCCTGCCAGGGAGGGGCAGCAGGAAGGCAGGATGGAGCAGGGGGCTTGTGATCTAGTTGGCCCTTCCCGGGGGAGCCAGGTACTGGTAATCCCCATGGTGTTATCTGGCTGGGTTTGGGTTCAGAGCCCCAGACAATAGCTCCTACTTCAGAAATGCATGCAGGATGTGTGTGGCAGAGTGACGAGTGCCACCAATCCATTCTTCACTGAAGACGTGGCCCCAAGTGCCTGCAGTGGTCATAGTGGGCTAGTGGGTTCTGAGCAACACCCAGGGCCGCAGCACAGCATCAGACCTGACAAGCCACAGCTGCCCTGTTCAGGGTGCCTGGACTTTCCTGATGCTCCTAGCGTGCTCCTTGCACATTTTTATTCTGTAGCTGTGCATCTGTGCTGACAGACTCTACTTTTCAAAAACTGTTGCACCGTATTTCTGGCCCCATGTGCTCTTCTGGCCCTCTTGCCTATCCCTAGCCACGAGGTAGAATCTCTTTCCCTCCCCTTGTGCCTGAGTATGGCTTTCAGACGACCTTGATGAATAGAACCAGCATCCTAGGAGCTGCCTTGCTGGACAGACCATATAGAGAGACCCCACCCAAGGATGGAGAAAGAAGCCGGGCTTGGAAGGGGCCTGCTGCTCTGGGCCCAGCCATCAGGCACTGGCCAGGAGTGAGGGGTCTTCTGGTGACTCCAGCCCAGCCTTTGGGCTACCCAGCTGACCAAAAGCAGAGATGTGCTCTTCCTGCCAACCTCCACCCAAACAAATACTGCTGTTGGCTTAAGCCACTAAATCTTGTGGAGGTTTGCTGTCTGCAATAGTTAATTGCATCAGTTCAAAGAAAAGTGTGGTCACGTTTGTTCTTAAGGACTGAGATAAACCTTGAAAAACCCTGGCTACTTTTGGAGGTCTTACCCAAACAGGCAACCTTCACGTGTGGACTTGAAAAACATTGTACTCCTATTGAAAGCACTAGAGAGGAAGAACTCAGAGCATCCAAAGAGCCTCCGTACACTGCGTGACCCTGCAGCCCGCCTCTGCTTCTCTCTGCCAGGTGTACGGGACACAACCATGAGGCATAAAGCAGCACATCACCTGGGCTTAGAAAGTCTGAGGAAAGGAGAAGGAAGGATCCTTGGCACCTTTGAGATTAGTCTTTGCTTTATTTTTAGTTTTGCTTTTTGAGACAGGGTCTTGTGTTGTCATCTGGGCTACAGTGCAGCGGGGTTATCACAGCTCACAGCAACCTCAAACTCTTGGGTTCAAGTGATCCTGTCACCTCAGCCTCCAGAGTAGTTGGGACTATGGGCGCCTGCTGCCAATGGCCAGCTAAATTTTTGCTTTTCGTACAGATGGCATGTAGCTCTTAAAGTCCTGGCCTCAAAGCATACTTCCTGCCTTGGCCTTCCAGAGCACTAAGATTACAGGAGGTAGCCACTATCCCAGTTGAAATTAATCTTTGAATTCACATGGGTCATTCTGCAAGGCAGCCTGGCCTCCCACACTGGCAAAGGCATCAGCCCCTTATAGCCAGGGTCACCTAGATCCGGGAGCCACCTGTCCCCAGCTCCATGATGCACAAAATAACTTGAACATGAACAGACCTGCCTTCTAGTCCAAAGGGAAGCTTAGGAGACAGAGAAGACATCTAGACTTTACAAATACGTGTTTAAGAATATTTCCAACCTATTATGGATGTGAATTTTTAGAAAGTACAATGACAATGAATTGGCAGGAAAATGAAATAAAAATAGACATGAAAATTCAAGCCTATATTTATTATTAAGTTTAACAGACTTCAAGTTTCTCTGTCAAATTGGTGGCAAACTCTCTAAATGTCTCCCTCTGTCTCTCTTTTTTTTTTTTTTTTGCGGTTTTTGGCCGGGGCTGGGTTTGAACCCACCACCTCCAGCACATGGGGCGGGCACCTACGCCTTTGAGCCACAGGTGCCGCCCTCTCCCTCTCTCTCTTAAAGACCAGCACAAACTTCCAGGCACCAGCCTGGGAACCAGGACTGCTCTCTGAATAGCACAGTCCAGAGAGCAGACAGAAGCTGTTTTCATGAAGACAGGTTTGGGAAGGGCAAGGAGAAAGACAAAGTTTGTACGGCTCGTGTGTAAGAAGAAAGAGCAGTGGGCTGTCTTTGGCAGGAGAAGCTCCAGGCAGGTGAAGTTTGGGCTCCATGGAGACCAGTTTTGTCCACTTTTTGCTTTTTAGCCTGAGGTTGATCTTAAGATCAGAGACAAGTCTCCATTCAAAAGAGGATGGACAGAGCATGAGGACGCAGGACGCTGGCATTAGGGCTCCCTCAACTAGCAGCAAGTCCTGTTTCCGTCAGAGATGCACAGTGGCCTCCAAAGAGCCTGGGCTGCACCCCAGATATGTGGCCACAGTCCTCACCCGGTGGTGATCTTCTTGAAGATCTAAGGCCTACGTGTGAACCTTGGAGTTGTCTGAGTTCTGCGGCTGCTTCAGCACGTGTGTATGTGGGTACCTGTGAAATACTCCTCCCCAGTAGCTACCAACCGACTTCCACGGCGGCGTGCCACCTGCGGCACGGTGGGCAGCTACGGTGGGAATGTAGCTGAGTTGGTGGTGGATGGAGGAGCTCCTGGTGGGCAGGATGGGCCGTGCAGAAAGACAGAACATGTACCTGCATCACAGCAGACCCTGGCCAGACTTGAGAGTATGTTACTTTGAGTAATTTAATCATAATGCATTTTAGAGTTTTTATTATCCAAGTCATTTTCACCCCCTTTGCAAGCTGACGTGCTTTCTGGGGTGGCAGCAGAAAGCATAGTCTTACAATTCACATGCTTTACCCACCTCTGCACTCACCGTCGTTGCCTGCAACTCTTACTGATGTTTTCTTACTACTCATAGCGATTGGGGCCATTACACAGTTTTAACTCCCCAAATATTTGAGAGGAACACTTGCGAAAGTCTGTGTCAGTTTAATAATAGTGCAAATACCCAGCGATTTCACTTTTGTCATTTACACCAGAGAAGTATTTGTACAAATGTACAGGGAAAGTGGGAAAGAGTACATTATGGCAACTTTCGGGATCATATGAATTTAGAAAGCACTTAAATATCTATCAAAAGGAGAATGGACAAATAAACTAAGATCCATTCATGCAAAGAACTAGTCCGCCGTGGTTAAAACGGCCAGGGCGGATCGGCAGGCTGGACGTGGGGAGATCTCAGGATGCACTGTTGGGTGAAGGAGCTGTTTCCAGACCACAGAACCATTGTGATGCAAAGTGGGACGCTCTGCTGTACGTTTTCTGAGAACGTTCATGTCACGAAGAAATCACCTGCAAGGCTACATCTCTTCCTTTGGATGAGAGAAGAGGAAACGAAGTCATGGTCATCAGAGGGGTTTTACTGTCATTGGTAATGCTTGAAGGATTTTTTCAGGTGGGGAAAGATTACTCGTGTCTTGTTTATGTAGTTATAAAATAATGTCAGGAGTATGCTGATGGCCATGGATATCACCCACAGCTATGCCTGTCAGAATAAAGGCGAGAGAAAGGGAGGGGACGGGGCAGTGCCCAAGGCCAGCGGCCATGAATCTCTAACAGCCAGAGGGTCCTGCGGCAGCTCTGCCTCACACCCAGGCCCGGCTGTGACAGCCAGATGCTACCTGGTCTTGCCACCAGCCATGGGGTAAGGACTTTAAGACAGTGGACTCCAGAACCAAGCCACCGGGTTTCAGGTCCTCCTGATTCTCACCAGTGACATGGCACTAAGTTCTTTACCCTCTCAGTGCCTCAGCTACCTTTCACCTTTGTGGAAGGTAGAAGATCAAAGTAATTAAAACGCAAAACTGTTAGAATGGTGCCTGCGACAGAAAAAGTGCCACATAAATGTTATTTATTAGTAGTAATATTCAAAACCTTTTTTCCTCTCCCCAGAAGATTCTTAAGGGATTGAGATGCTGATCATCCATCCAGATCAAGCGAGTGTTGGTGGTCTCTGATTGCTGGGAGATTTCAGGTCTCCAAAGCTTCTTTCATTTCAGATCATGTTAAGCAGAGTCATGTGGCAGTTTGAAAGAACGCTGAGTGGAACATCTCCTTGCATAAACGGAGACACTGAGGCCCAGAGAGGAGAGTCACGTGGCTGGTTCTAAAAGGAGGTTAGCGGAGGAGCTGGGCCCGGACCACACACCTCCTGGTGTCTCCAGACAGTGCTCCCTCCACGGGCACCACACACACCTCTGACAGGAGGCAGGGAAGGTGGAGTTGGCTTGTGGGACAGCAGAAGTGGATTTTCTCTCAAAAGACTGACTTATGGCATTTTAGAAAATGCTACTGCACCTCTGGCAGCATTTTCTATTGTATGGAGTCCTCAGTTACAGCTGTGTAATGGTAAGGGCAGTGTGAACCTGCTGGTGCTGGTTGTGGAGTGGACCCCATGGAGCAGGGAGTGTGGGGAGCCCAAAGATGAGTGCACGTGGCCCGAGGATGGGCAGGAGGCTGGGAGAGAGAGACCCTGGTGTGGGCAGGAGGCTGGGAGAGAGAGACCCCGGTGTGGGCAGGAGTCTGGGAGAGAGAGACCCTGGTGTGGGCAGGAGGCTAGGAGAGAGAGACCCTGGTGTGGGCAGGAGGCTGGGAGAGAGAGACCCTGGTGTGGGCAGGAGGCTGGGAGAGAGAGACCCTGGTGTGGGCAGGAGGTGCCTGGGCAGAAGGCTGGGAGAGAGAGACCCTGGTGTGGGCAGGAGGCTGGGGGAGAGAGACCCTGGTGTGGGCAGGAGGCTGGGAGAGAGAGACCCTGGTGTGGGCAGGAGGCTGGGGGAGAGAGACCCTGGTGTGGGCAGGAGGCTGGGGGAGAGAGACCCTGGCGTGTGCAGGCAGCTGCTGCTCCCTCGAGGGAATCAGCGCCTCTCTCCTTCAATGTTGACCTGTGGAGAAAATAATCTATCTTAGTACTTTGTCAGTGGATAATGAAGCCGTTTATTTAATATTATTTGGATAGCAAGCCTCCACATGAACGGGATTCGAATGTCAGTTGTCTTGGGGGAAAAAAGATTTATTAGTTGGTAAATATTGAGAAAGAAAAGCTGATAAAGAACAGTTTCAGCTGCGGCTTCTGCCCAGAGCAGGAGAACAGGCCTGTGTTGTATTTTGGGGCCCTGGGAAGGCAAAAAATTGTGAATGTCTTTCTTTGTTGCTGAGTGTAAAAGTGGAACCCGCTACAAATAATTTCTTATTTCTCTTTGCATAGATTTTTAAATTATGTAGCTTCCCTACCTTAGGTATTAAAGCGGTCTTGTTTAAGGAAAAGGCGCTTGAATAATGAAGCTTATGTATCTTGTTTTCAGACAGCAATATCTGGCTTTGAGTGGCGCAAAGAGATAAAGGGCTGCGGATTGCGGGCTGCAGGCTGGCTGGCCCAGCGGGCAAGTGCACGCGCACTGTTGCGACCTCTGTGGGAGAGAAGGCTGGGTGAGCATGTGATGTTGGGAAATTGTATTTCTTCCTTCAGTTCTTCTGTTTCCGAATATGCAATCCTACTGTTCTCTCCTTTAGTGAGGGTCTCTTCAGCAAAGCATCTCTTCCCTGAGATTGCTCGGGTGGCGCAGAAGCGGCCACAGGAGCCGGTCTGGGAGCGCAGGTGCGCCCGCTGCTGCGGGGAAACACTGCCACCTTGTGGCCGTTCCGGCGAACGTCCGGGCTGAGGAAGGCCCCGGCGCGCAGAGGCGGTGATGCTGCGGGCTGGGTTGCAGCGGGACAGTTGGGGTGCTTTTGGAAAACAGCCGGAAAACGACTAAGCGCTCTCCAAAATAGGTTCCGGTGACTTTTCTGCATGTACACAGTCTTCCCCTGAGCCAAGCACACGCTTCACATACACTCTGAAAGTTGAGTGAAAATCAGGTGGAAACGTGTGGCAAAGCAGCCCACGGCTGGAACAGAGAGGAACACATCACGCCTAGGAAACGCCTCCTGCTTCCCGGCAGAGAGCGCAGCGTGGGGCTGCTGAAAGGAGGCAGCACCCCGTGTCAAAGCCATGAAACAGCTCCAGGGTAGGAGGCTGGGAGAGAGAGACCCTGGTGTGAGCAGAAGGAACCTGTTCATCCTGCAGGCTTTTGGTCAACCCCTCAGCCCGAGCCAGGTCTGAGCAGGCCAGATCCATTGTTTTTTCATAATTCAGTAGCATCAGGCTGTAAAATAACAACGTTATAAAAGAAAGAAAATTAAATAATATGGAAATGAATGAAGAAGAAGAAGCTGGAAGCCTCCTCACCTTAGTTACTCAGTGATAACCCTTAGGCGGCCCGACTTTCAGACAACTTGCTCCAGATATATCCGAGTGGAAATTGAAAATGCTCCCTTATGTGAGCTTGGTCAGACTTGCACTCTATTTTGCAGCTTGCCTTGTCATCCAGCGCGAGTCAGAGCATCTTCCTGGGTCAGTTACATGATACTCACTAATATGGAATATTGATTTGATGCCAGCTATGTGCTAAATGCTCTATGGAAGTGATCTCACATCATCTCCCAACAGGGGTTTCTAATACAGACAAGGAGACTGAGGACGGGGAAATTTGTTCCTTGTCCCTCTTCACTGCTAGGCTAGACGTGTATCATAATTAACTCAGCAGCTTTTCAATGATAGACATCAAGTCGTTATCAAGTATTCTTGCATAAAAAGTAAGGGGCGGCACTTGTGGCTCAAGGAGTAGGGCGCTGGCCCCATATGCCAGAGGTGGTGGGTTCAACCCCAGCCCTGGCCAAAAAGTGCCCAAAAAAGGTAAGGCTGCAATGAAACTTTAGGGTACATACGTCTGTGTACATTCGGGAGTTCTCTCTTTAAGTTAACTTACAAGCAGGATGTCTGGGCCAAGGTGTTTGCTCAATGTACGCTTTGATATGTGCCTGCCTTGGCTCCAGACAGGACCTGTGAGCTCACACTCTGTATGTGAGAATTTCCTGCGCCCTGTATCTTTGCTAATACTAAGTTTTCCTCATCAATTTTTCTTCTTTCTTTTCCTTCTGCTTTTAATTTTATTCGCCTTTGGAACAATTGCATGAACATGTGTAGTGTGCCTCTCTCAATGCTTTACCTGCTAGAGATCCACCAGCTGTTAACCTCTTGCCACTTTCCCTCTCGTCCCCTCTTTCTCTCTCTCTTTGTTCATTTTTGTCAAGCTTTTGAGTTGGCTACAGACATCATGACACTTGGTACCAAGTACTGCAGGACGTGTCTCTTCAGAATAAAGACATGAGGCCAGGTGGGCGGCTTACACCTGTAATCCTAGTACTCTGGGAGGCCCAGGCGGAAGAATCACTTGAGCTCAGGAGTTCGAGACCAGCCTGAGGAAGAGTGAAACTCTGTCTTAACTAAAAATACAGAAACTAGCCAGGCATTGTGGTGGGCGCCTGTAGTCCCAGCTATGCAGAAGACCGAAGCAAGAGAATCACTTGAGCCCAGGAGTTTGAGGTTGCTTGAACTATGATGCCACCACACTGTACTCAGGGCAACAGAATGAGACTCTGTCTCAAAAAAAAAAAAAAAAAAAGAATAAAATAAAGACATAATTCTATGTAAGCATGATATAATCATTACACTTGGGAAATTTTACATTGCTAAGATCCAATTTTCTAATACAAAATCCACATCAAATTATTGAATGCTCCTCAACTTATGATGGGGCCACACACTGATAAACCCAATGTAAGTTGAAAATATGGTAAGTCAAAAATGCATTTCAAGTTCAGTCTAACCTACTGAGCATCATAGCTTGGCCTGGTCTACTTTGAATGTGCTCGGAACACTTACATTGGACTACAGTCGAGTAAAATTATCTCATACAAAGCCTATGTTATTATAAAGTGTTGATTTTCTCACATAATCTATGGAGAAGCAGAATGGATGCGTGTACACCAAATATGGTTTCCACAGCCTGTGTATTTGTTTTGCACCATTGATAAGTTGAAAAATTGTAACTTAAATCATCACAAACTGGGGACCGTCTGTATGTAATGGCTTTTTGTTTTAATCCAGAATAGAATCCAGGGTCACATATTGAGTTTCACTGTCATTTCCCTTTACTTCCTTTAGTCCAGAATAAGTCTCCAGCCTTCCATGACACTAGCATTGTAAAAAGTTTTATGGGGTATTCCTCAAACTGGATTTATTTGCTTGCTTCCTTGGGATTAGATTTAGCATAAATATTGTTGGCAGGCATATCACACAGGGTACCAATTTGTCCTACAATTGCTGATGTTAACTTTGGTCACGTTGTTAAATGAGCATCTGCCATATTTTTCCATATTTCACCCTCATCCTTTGTGATTAATAAGTCAACTATGGAGCGATACTCTGAGACTGATAATCTGTTTCTCAGTAATCTCTCACTCGGTGGTTTGAGAATTTATTGATGATCTTTGCCTGAATTAATTACTACTTCACTGGCTATAAAGTGATGTTTCATTTTCCACTATTCTTTCTACTTTGTAAAAAACGTTATCGCTCTTCTGTAAAGAAGAGCTTTCCTTCTATCTTTCAGATTTTCTTTCCTTTTCTTTTAGAATCACTACATAATCATAGAATCTTTTTGTATTCAGTGTAGTTTTGCTACTATCCATTCTGATAGCCAAGTGATCCCAAATTTGGCCACTGGCAGCCCCTCCACGCTGGACCTGTGTCCTCTTTGAGCATATCTTTGCTATGTAGCCTGTGTGATATGCCTGCCAACAGTATTTATGCTAAATCTAATCCCAAGGAAGCAAGCAGATAAAGAGAGAGAGCACATCTCTGCTCTCGAGCACAAAAGTTCCAGGCTCATCTTGCTCTTGCCCACTCTCAGGTCTGGAATCAGCCATTGGCCAAGAGCCCCTCATCTTTGTTTATATGTTTATTTAATCTCTGTTATTATTACTAGTTTTCAAATTTACATATAACACATCGGACAATTTTCATGTACAGTTTTAAGAATTTTAACACATGTATGTATTTGTGAAGCCACCACTGCAATCTAGATACCAAATCATCAAGTTATACCTGTTAAACATATACAATTTTTAATTGTCAACTATGCCTCAATAAAGCAGGGGGAAGATATACAGAACAGTTTTCTCATGCTCAGAAACTAGTTTGTGCTGCCGGGGGTCAAACACTCCCCTCCTCCCTGACAGCTGCTGATCTTGTCTCCATCTTTAGAGTTTTATCTTTTCAAGAAAGTTTCATAAATAAAATTACACAATATCCATCCTTTTGAGTCCGGTTTGTCCCCACTCATTGTAATGCCTTTGAGAGTCATCTATATTGTGGCATGCATTGACAGTTCATTCCTTTTTATTGCTGAGTAATAAGAGTTGCAGTGTGTGCACCTGCCACGGTTTGTTTTTCTGTCACTCACTGACAAACATTTAGGTTCTTTCCCATTTTTGGTGATTATGAGTAGAGATAGCATAAACATTCGTATATAGGTTTTAAACATAACTTTCCATTGCTCTTGGGTAAATGTCTAGGAGTGGGATTACTGGGCCTCAGAGTATGTTTAACTTAAAAAAAAAAACCCTGTCAAACCTCTTCCTGGACAGTGGCGTCTATCTCCATTTCTGCTAGCAGTGTGAGAGAGTTCTGAGTGCTCTTCATCCTTGCCAGCACTTTTACCAGGTTTTTTTACCCACTCCAAAACACGTATAACGCCGCCCATCTCTTTAGCTCTTTGTAAATGTTATAAGTGAATTTAAAAACTCACTCTCAATACATAATTTGTGGGCTCTTCATAATACTATTATTTACCACTGTTAATACTACTAATAATTACTATCAATCTCACAGTTGAAAAGGTATTTTATCACATTTCAAATTTTGTTTTTTTAGGCCAGATGCAATGGCTTCCACCTGTACTCTCAGCACTTTGGGAATCTGAAGTGGAAAGTTCGCTGCAGCGTTTGAGATGAACCTGGGCAACATGGTGAGACCCCGTCTTTAAAAGAAAAAAAAAAGAAAAATTAGCCAGGCTTAGTGGTGTACCTGTAGTCTCAGCTACTTGGGAGGTTGAGGCAAGGGGGTCACTGGAACCCAGGAGTTGTAGCCTGCACTGAGCTATGATCTTGATGTCATGTCTTAATTTTTTTCTTTTTTAGTTAAGAAAGTCAAAAGGGCTAAATTTAAGGGCTCAAGTTTTAAGCTGAGAGGGAAGAAGATTGAAAAGTATGTTCTTGCCTAAAAGTATCTCTCACCTTGGGCTGCCTAAGTCTGAGCCTGGGGTCCCTGGGACCCTTGTTGCCCTCTCCCCAGGTCTTCATGGGAGGTATTTTCATTTCATCAAGGGCGTGAATAGGAAAGAATGGACAGCCCATTCTCTCTCTTTTGATTAAAGGAAGGTATAAAACCAATAATAGGTTGCAGGTGAGCAGGTTCGTCTTCATACATGATGCTTAGAATTTCTATAAGGAATTATCATGCGCAGTTTGTTTCATCTCAAGCAAACAAGCAAGCAAAACACAAACAACAAGACACATGGGGCCAGGTACCACGCTGCACTTTGAGACACTGATGGAAAGAAGATTCCATCCTTGTTGTCAAGGAGCTTGCAGTCTAATGGAGACAGCATGGGAAGGAGACACAGAGGAGGCCGTGGGTCTTAACCAGAAGACACATGTTTTTGGTCTTGGAAGAGAAGGAGACAGTTTTCAGAGGCCAAAGTGGAGCTCTGAGTAACTGTGGGTGCCTGAAACTGCCTCTTCCTTTCCAGCACTAGCTTTCCCGTCTTGGTTCAGAATCACACATAGATCTAGAGGACATTTAAAGCGGGCAACTTAGGGTGGCGCTTATGTCTCAAGGAGTAGGGCACTAGCCCCATATACTGGGGGTGGCAGGTTCAAGCCCGGCCTTGGCCAAAACTGCAAAAAAAAAATTGATAAATAAAATAAAGTGGGCAACTTACAGCTGTCCAGGGAACGCAAATGAGATCTGAAATATTCTGTTCTGTTGGCTTTGCAGCTATAGAATAACTTGCCCAACATAGAAACAGATAACCCACCATGCCTAGGAGAAAGAATCCAGCTTGTAGAAGTGCTCAAATGAGATCTGTTTACTGAACAAAGCCACCCTCCTGCCTGACTTGGAGGAAATGGACAGCACCATTGCCCAGGACTCACACTGTCCCTGGGCATGTCAGAGATAGGCATGAGGGCCTTGGTCATTTTCCTGGAGTTAAGGGACACTGCCCCATGGGAACCACAAACTGTGGTGATCCACCTTTTGGTCAATTCATCACAGACACAAAGCCTGACTCATCCTGGGACACCACCTTCTCGGTCTTTGGCAACGTGGCAGCATTTGTGGTGATGGTGGTGAGAGGTCAAAGACCAAAAATAAAAGATTATTTCGAGATGTGAGATGAGAGGAAAACAGGATCCAGGCTCTGTGTGGGCAACCACGGCCTTTGTTCCACCCTGGTGAGGGTGAGCTGGGTTTGAGGAGGAAGTCAGCCCATGGGTCCAGATGGAGGGGGATTTTAAAGGTCAGGAAGGTGGGGGTCGGAAGTTCCCTTTCCTGAGTTGGACATCTGTTGGGAGGGTGGGGGTTGGCCCATTTACCTTTCGCAGGTGGGACATCCGGTGGGGGTAGGGTAGGGCTGGATTCCTTTAGACGGGGCCACCCTATCTGGGTGGGGTTTGATGTATCAGCTGGGACACTCTTCCTTCCAGATTCCTTTCACTTCTGGGCTTTGTGCTGAGTCATAGTAAGCATTTGAATCAATCAGGAGACAAAACCAACAGGTCTTAACAAAGAGAATTTGATATAAAGAATTGTTAACTGGGTGGCGGAAAGGCAAAAAGAGAACTCCAAGGAATCATGGTGGTGGCAACTATAGAAAATGTCTACTTCCTTCAGGGCTGAGGTAAGAAAAGGAAGAGCAGAAAATTATTAAAACTTAACTCCGAGTAGGGGCCCCTTGGAGCCAGAACTCAGATATCTGAGCAAGGGCCACAGCGAAGCTTGTCCTCCAGATAGTGTAAAAACTGGAAACTGGACTCAGTTGCTGCTAGGGAAGGAAATGCTAGGGCAAAAAATCATTACTGAAGTGATGTCCACAGTAATTAGGAACAGGAACTTGGGAACAGGAAGGAAGAGGGGCTGTTTCCCCCTCCAGCCTCACATTCTCCCTCGATTAACCCCCACATTGGTGGATTCCAACAGGGAGGAGGTGGCTGAGCAGAACCATGGATGCAGAGTCCTCGCCTAGCCCCACAAATCCGAGTATAGAAGAGTGGGCTTGGAGCTTGGAGATAACCGCTCAATAACCAGAACGTTGTTCAATGGATATTTTTGAAACACTGCATGATTTTACATGCAACAAAAAGTCCAAGCTTTTACTTTAATTCAAAATCGTATTGACAATCCTTAGGATTGCTTTCTCCTTGGAGAATCTGTGCCGGGTCCTCTCCCTTCTCCCCATCCAATCCCCTCCTCTCTTCCCCTTTCTCTCTTCCTTTCCTCTCCCATCCTGTCCCCTCCTCTCCCCTCTTCTCCTCCTCTTTCCTCTCCTCTTCTCCTCTCTCTCTGACTCCCTCTCTCTGTGAGTGCACTTATTTCTAACTACAAAAAAATTAGGCCTCAATGAATCTCCTGGGATAGTTTAGCAGCCTCGAGTGTCCCTAACTGCTTCAACTTTGACTCCTCTCTGACCTTCCCTCTGCAGGTTTCTGAGACAGAATTTGACCAATAGTATTTCTTGGCTCATGGTATCACAGACCAGGACTCAGAGCTCCAGATTTTGTATTTTTGGGTAAAGCCTCTTTGAGGCTGTTTTTATAATATGAGACTATGGTCTTCACACATTTTATATAAATGCTATTAAGATAGAAATGAGACATAAGACAGATAAGTGATATAAAAACTTCTGGATGTTTACAGGCAAATTTTGCTGACTGAACATATATGTGCCTGCATTTGTCTCCTTCCAAAACCCCAATGGTACCAGGAATGGATTGTTTTGAAAAATGCTAAGCCCACTCCATTGGAAAGAATGGGAAAGAAACAGTAATAACAACACAGTTTGGGAGTCAGAAGTGGTAAACGATAAAAGAAAACAGGAAACGAAGCCTGGGGAAAGTCCTAGAACAGTAGATTTATGCTGCAGTTCCACAAAACTCAGGGACTGGTGGCAACAGGTACCTCTGGAATTGGGAACAGGCCAGAGAGACTCAGACAAGGAAGACTGATTGAGTCTGTTCAATAAGCACTCAGACGTCTACATCCCCACCCTACTGCAAAGACTGGCTGGGAAAGGCTAGGTGGTTGGTCCCTGATCCTGACACCTGGGCTGCACATGGAAGCATCATGACGAAGGGCCCTTGGGATCCCACTGTGCCTCAGCCCCTTTCCTTACCTGGGCCCAGCATGCTGCAGCCAGCCTTCACCTTCCAGTCAGACCTGGAGAGTGTTCTCTGGGGAGCCCATCTAGCCTAAGAAGAAAGAGTGTAGGGTCCTGATCTCGGAAGCTCTCCAGCAACAGCAGCCCACCTGGATTCTCCCACAGTGAAGTTGCAGGGGCCTCGGCTCATCCTTGCACTCAGAATGCCTAGCCGGTATTTAGCTTCCTGCTCTGGAATCCAGCAGAGACTGAGAGGTGCTCCTGGCATTCCTGGTGTTTGTTTCCTGTGGCTACTGTAACCAACCAACTTGGTGGCTTGAAACAACACACATTAATTCTCTTGCAGTTCTGGAGACTGGACATCTGAAATCCACCTGTGCTGGGTTAAAATCAAGGTGTAGTCTCTTTGCCTGTTCCAGCATGGAGTTGCCTATATTCCTTGGCTCATGTCTACAAAGGTCGTCACTCCAATATTTGCTTCTGTTGTCACAGGACACTCTCCATCTGTTGACCTTCTTACCTTCCCCTTCCTCTGATACGGACCCTGTGATTACGTTGAAGGTGCACTCAAATGATCCAAGACAGTCCGAAGACCCTTGACTTGACCTGAAAAGCTCCTTTTGCCATGTACATATAAGTCCTGGAAATAAGGGCATGGGCATCTTTGGGGAGCATACCACACGTGTGTTATGAATAATCAGGATTTCCTCAAGGGAAATAAGCCTAAGGTATCCAGATACATGTAGACTCATACTATTGCATACCATTCTTGGGGAAATTAAGAAAATAGTCAAGTAATTTTCTGTGATCTGTGGTTCAAATGAAGAACCTAGTTAAGAAAGGCTGACTTAGAATAAAACAAAGAATAAAGTAATCAAACAGGGGAAACAGAATAGTTAGGAAGAAGACACTAAAAATACTGATAATACTGTAGGGAGGTAAGATAATAAGTTTATTTTATTTTTATTTTTTTGAGACAGAGCCTCAAGCTGTCACCCTGGGTAGAGTGCTGTGGCATCACAGCTCACAGTAACCTCCAATTCCTGGGCTTAAGCGATTCTCTTGCCTCAGTCTCCCAAGAAGCTGGGACTACAGGTGTCCACCACAATACCCAGCTATTTTTTGGTTGTAGTTGTCATTGTTGTTTGGCAGGCCTGGGCTGGATCCAAACTTGCCAGCTCTGGTGTATGTGGCTGGCGCCTTAGCTGTTTGAGCTACAGGCACCGAGCCAATAAATTTAAATAATCAAAGAAGAACAGGAAATTATAATAAAGAATATCCAGAGAATAAAAATAAGCTCCTAGAAATTAAAATAACACAGTAGGAAAGAATAATTCAAAATAGGAATTGTAAGATAAAGTTGAGTTATTCTTACCAAAAATGAAGCTGAAATAAAAAAAAAAATAGACGGAGCTGGGCACTGTGGCTCACGTCTATAATTCTGGCACTCTGGGAGACTGAGGCGGGTGAATTGCCTGACCTCAGGTATTTGAGATCAGCATGAGGAAGAGTGAGACCCCGTGTCTACTAAAAATAGGAAAATATTAGCTGGACATGGTGGCAAATGCCTATAGTCACAGCTACTTGGAGGCTGAGGCAAGAGGATTGCTTCAGCCCAGGAGTTTGAAGTTGCTATGAGCTGTGATGCCCTAGCACTTTACCCAGGGCCACAGAGTGAAAGAAAGAAAGAAAGAGAGAGAGAGAGAGAGAGAGAGAGAGAGAAAGAAAAAAAGAAAGAGAGAGAGGGAGGGAGGGAGGGAGAGAGGGAGGGAAAGAAAGAAAGAGAGAGAGGGAGGGAGGGAGGGAGGGAGGGAAAGAAAGAAAGAAAGAAAGAAAGAAAAAGAAAGAAAGAAAGAAAGAAAGAAAGAAAGAAAGAAAGAAAGAAAGAAAGAAGGAAAGAAAGAAAAGGAGGGAGGGAAGGAAAGAAAGGAAGAAAGAAACTGGAAGAGAAGAGGTTAAAAAAAGTTAGAGAAGAAGTCCAAGAGACCCAAAGTCTGACTAATAGAAGTTGCAGAAGTAAGAATAAAGAAAATTTAGGGAAGGAAATCACCAATAAGAAAATGTCAAATAACTTTACAAGACTTATAGGACGTAAGTCTCCAGACTGGAAGGAGTTCCTGTTGAGACCCTCAAGTTCCCAGCGTAGTGGGTGAACATGGGCCCATGATGAGGCATATTCATCTCTGGGGTCAAAAAGAAGATCTATAGAGAGACTTGCAAAGACTCTGGAATTAGAAAGGCTTTGACTTCTCAACATCAACCAGAAGGCAATGAATCATGCTTACCAGGTGTGAAGGATGAGCATCTCCAGCTAGAATTCTACTCCCAGCTAAATTACCGCCAATCAACCGTGAGAGTAGACAAAAGACATTTGCACACAATCAAGGTTTCCAAAAACTATCCAAGGATGTGTTCCATCAAAATTAGGGAGTAAACCAAAAAAGAGGAAGACTGGAGGCGCAGGAATTAGCAGGTCCAAACAGGAGGTCACTGAGTGACAGCCCTCAGGAACAGGGCTGTTACACTGGGTTGTGCAGGTTGTGCACTGCTCAATGCAGGGGTGCCATGTCATCACCTCCTTTGAAGTAGAAAGAAATCAGACCGACCTGGAGTCCCTCTGAAGGCTCCTTGAGAGAATTCCATAGGAAATTGAAATCTACAGCAACTGCCTCATGCCTTGAGAAGAGAGTTAGACAATTGATAGAGTTTGTGATTGAATTAATGATGAATTCGCAGAAACCTAAGCAAAGCAAAAGAAAACAATTTTTAAACTTGACGTATTAGTAACTACAAAAATTAAATCATAAAAGCTCAGCTGTGAGGGGTAATTACATATTCATTATAATTTAATTACTGGTCATAGATTGATCTAAGCATGAATTTTTTTTTTTTTTTTGTGGTAGAGTCCTTTTCTTTTCTTTTTTTTCTTTTGGGTAGAGTGCTATGGTGTCAAGCTCACAGCAACCTCAAACTCTTGGGCTTAGGCGATTCTCTTGACTCAACTTCCCAAGTAGCTGGGACTACAGACACCCGTCACAATGCCCGGCTGTTTTTTGGTTGTAGTTGCTATTGTTGTTTGGCAGGCCTGGGCTGGATTCTAACCTGCCAGCTCTGGTGTATGTGGCTGGCGCCCTAGCCACTTGAACTATAGGTGCTGAGCCACTAAGCACACATTTTGAAGTGACTGAATTGTGAGTGGCGGTGGTGGTGGGGGATTATGAGAAGGTGATGTTCACTTGTGGAAGGATGAGGCGAAGACTCAGGATGGAGCATACATCAGAGAAGGGCAAGTCCATGCCCAAATAATCAGTGGAGATCTGTGGAAGGGGCTATTATATTTATAACAAAACTTGAATTGTGAGACTCTTTAAACTGTATGGATTAGTAACTTTGCTAAAAGTAGAAACAAATAAAAATTTTAAAAATTCTTTGAACTCTGGGAAAGTCATTTAATCTCTTGAAGCCTCACTTTTATCTGGGTGAGAATGTGCAAGGGCGTGTGCGTATCATGCCTGGTGCATTGTAACATAGGGGAAAGGCTGGTGTCACACACGTCATTAGTGTCACCTCCAGCTTTCCACACCTTCCTGTTAGCTGATATTTGACATTCACTGTGTACAGAGTTAGCATTCGAGTCAGAGCAGCAGAACTGGGTTCTCTGCACACACTGTTTAATTCCCTGCACATAAAGGTCTAGTTTATGTTGTTAAGGCTAAAGTTTTAGGTTTGGACTAACGTGAAAAGTCTCCTATGTATAATATCATACAAAAGAGTCAGACATAAGAAGTTTGTGTAAAGTTCCTCCGGAACCTGTCCCGTCAGCACAGTACATTTTACGTTCTGGAAAGTACTGGTGCTGAGAATCAGATGGACGGTATTCAAAATCCAGCTCTGGGATGTGATCTTGATGTATTTCTGGCTTTGCTGAACCTCAAATTTCTTATCTGAGGATCAAATACAATCATATAAGTATACTGGATTGAATAGTGACCCCCAAAATGCATGTCTCCTTGGAATCTCAGAATGTAACTTTATTTGGAAAGAGGGTCTTTGCAGATGTGATCATGGTGAGATGAGTCATACTGGATCACAGTGGGTGCCACCCCCATGACACAGACGCTTATAAACACAGGGAGATGTGGGGACGTTCGTACAACAGGGAGGAAAGCCATGTGAACACAGGCAGGTCGGAGCCCGAGTGAGCGGACAGGGACACTGAGGTCCTGGGAGGCACTGGAAGCCAGGGAGAGGCTTGGAGCGGGTGTTACCTCAGAGTCTCCAGAAGGGACCATTCCTGCCAAAAACTGAATTTTTTTACTTCCGGTCTCGAGAACCAGGAGAGAATAAGTTTCTGTTATTATTATTATTTTTTATTTTGCAGTTTTTGGCCGGTGCTGGGTTTGAACCTGTCACCTCCGGCATATGGGGCCGGCGCCCTACTCCTTTGAGCCACAGGTGCTGCCCAGTTTCTGTTATTTTTAGCTTCCTACCCGTGTAATTTGTCACAGTAGCCGTAGGACGCTAACACAGTATGTCACAAGCCTAGAGGGGGTGGCCTGTATAGACACTGGGTTGGTGGTCCCTTTGCAGCTCAGGTCAGCAGGGAGGTGACACTCGGCCGTCTGTGGTGGCTGAGAGCAGGCGGGGCAGCCGGTCTGGTCCTTGAGCCGGGAGAAAGGAAGGAGCTTTCCCATCCTGGTGGCGAGGCCGATCCTGGGAGAGAGATGAGGGAGAACGTGGGAGAACGTGCGTGAAGCAGGAAGAACGTGAATGAGGACGGAGGCAGCACGGCTTTGTTCAAAGGCCAGTGACAACTAGTGAAGTCAGCCAGCTTTAACCCATGAGCTGCTGGTCCTGGTGGGCAGGAAACTAGAACTGCCTGAGCTCTTCCTCACAACTGAGGTCTGGGGATGCAGAGATTATTCTGGATGCTCATTTAGAAACGTGGGCTTCCAAGGAGGTGTTGGGAATCATTTCCTCAGGTCCTGACCTGCGACGGCTCCAGACCTTCGTCCATTGTCCTAATCGGGCTCCAGGAGCTACACAGTCAGGAGAGGAAGGCCTGGCCTGTATGTGGCTGGCACACAGGTGTGTGGAGGAAGGCTCACAAGGTGTGAAGTGGGTCGGAACTGCTCTGCAAAGAGCCCGGGGGAAGGGAGCAAGGGGACGCTTACAGAGCACCTGCCCCAGGACTCACAGCGGTGACCGCGGTGAGTGCCCTTGTGATAAACGGACGTGGTGCTGCCGGTGTTATGACTTTTCCTATTGAACAGGAAGGTAGGAGGCCGAGGAGGAAGAATAATTAGCCGACTCATACACAGGTAAGAACAGTGGGAATGTGCTGGGAACAGTGACTGGCTGGGCGTGGCATTCGGTATGAACAAGGCGTTACAGACAGTTAGAGAAGAGTACTGTGAGAAAAACCGAGGTGCTGTACGGAGAGTGCCTCTAAGACGGGGTCGGGAAAGGGCTATGTGGAGAGGTGGCCTTTGTGCTGAGACCTGGCCAATAGGAGCATCAGTTGTGTGACAAATGCAGGAAACGGCAGCCCAGGACGGGGAAGAGCAAGTGTGGAATCTCCCGTCTCCCGTGGGGTAACAAGGTTTCTGGAAGGAGGGGCAGAAAAACCAGTGAGGCTGCTGCATTGTGAGAAAAAGGGAGAGAGAAGGTGCAGAAATGAGCTACTGAGGCCTCCAGGGGCCTACGGGGGCCTCAAAGGTCAGGGAGATGGAGCTTAATTGGAGGTGTGTTGGGTGTTAAACCCACTGGATGGGTTTAAGCCAGGCAGTGATGTCGCCTGATCTGTACTCTTGATGGAGCTACTATCTGACTGGTCTTCCCAGGCTTTGCTTCCCCTGGCTGGGATCAGCAAGCAGGGGAGAAGATGTGAATTTGGGCTCCCTGAAGTCACACAGCTGGGGTATCACTTGCCCCATCCTGGGTCCCAGCACTCCCCTGTGTCCGTGACCGACCCTGATGCACTGGAGGTGGCTTTGGGGCAGAGGTGGGGGTGGGGAGAGGAAGAGTCAGGACAAAATCCCCAGGGCCAGAAAGAAGCAGGGGTGGAATGAGCACCAGAGCAGGCAGCTGGTGCTAAGGAAGGAAGCTGTCCGGAAAACCTTGGGCAACAAGAGCCACCGAGACGTGGGTCACCACGGGCCGGATAACTCTGCTGGAAATAAAGCCTCTACTTCTGTCCACCAGGGTGGGCTTCTCTTGCCAATAACAGAATTTCAGAAACTGAGGACCTCCCCATAAAATACTTCCATTGATCTACTTCTGAGAAGCAATAAATAAGGAATGTGAAAAAATATTAATAAAAAAGTTTTCTTTTGCAACGCAAGGGTTTTATAAAATTTTTACTTCTGTGTAACAATTGATACTTACAAAGGATGATGTGTAATATGTTTACTTTGAATTTATTAAATATTATATTAAAATAAACATTGAATCCACTTGAGAAATTATACACTACTAAAACTGTTGCAATTAAGTGTATGTATCTCCTTGATTCCATTTGCTTACCTTCCCTGAGAGGTAACCAATATCTTGATTTTTTAGGAAGTCCAGAATTTCTCTTTCTCCTTCTTCCTTTCTTAAAAAAATTTATGTTGCTTTATTTTTTGAGACAGGATCTCGCTCTGTTGCCTGGACTAGAGTGCAGCGGCATCATCGGAGTTCCCTGTAAATTTAAACTCCTGGCTCAAGTGATCCTCCCGCTGCAGCCTCCTGAGAACCTGGGATTACAGACCTGCACCACTATGCCTGTCTAATTTTTCTAATTTTTTGTATAGATGGGGTCTCATTCTTGCTCAGGCTGCTCTTCAGCTCCTGACTTTGAGCAATCCTCTTTCCTCAGTTTCCCAGAGAGCTAGGATTACAGGTGTGAGCCGCTGGACTCGCCCATTTGCTTATTTTTACACCACAAATTTGGATACAATTTCTTTGCAAAATAAATGCAAAATAATTAACTTTTCCCTAATTTTCCTTTCTGCCTTTCTCTGACAGTTCTCCTCTGGTTGGTCTGTTTTGTCCACTGTGGAAGCATAGTAGTTCATGCCAACTTTTGGCTCATTGCTCTGGCCTGTTTACTTTTTATCTGTCCAATTCTTCTTTTTTTCTTTTTTTTTTAATTGTTTTTATTATTAAATCATGCCTGTGTACATTAGTGCAATCAAGGGGTACAATGTGCTGGTTTCATATACAATCTGAACTATTTTCATTAAACTGATTAACATAGCCTTCATGGCATTTTCTTAGTTATTGTAGGAAGACATTTGTGGGGCCACACCTACAGTGCATCTTAGAAGGGTACAGGTGAACCTTACTAAATGCAGAATACAAATGTCCCATTCTTTTTAACTAACATTCGAGATCTAGCTCACTTCCCACCATGGCCACACTCATACATAAAGGTCTCCCCTTAGTCTAGGTCTGACAAAACTTACTGTCTCCCTTTTTCTGAAGAGTTTTCTTCCACATGTTGGTTTTGAAAAGTTTAAGCCTACAGGAAGTGACAAAATGGTACCATCAATACCCATTTACCCTTTTGCTAGATTCATCAGTGTTAAAACTGTGAGCAATTTATGCTTATTATCTTTTTATCTGTTTAGTCGGCCATTCAACTCCTTTGACCTATCTTTCCATCCTGTTATCTACCCCATCATCTATTGACCTATCTTTTCTTTGCATCTATATCTATCATCTACTATTTGTCAATCATTTATTTTATCTATTATCCTTTACCGTATCATATATCTACCCCATCTATTGTCTCTCTGTCTTACTTATTTGCAATCTGTTTCCTCTTCTGTATACTTTCTTTATTTGTTTACTTTCTTTTCTGTTATTGATCCTGTCTATTGTGTGTCATCTATTAAATGCCCTATCCCCATGTATACGATCTATCAATTATATACCCTGTCTATCATTTTCACTGTCTACCCACCTTTTCTGAATCCATTTGAGATGCAGTTACACATATATAGCTATCCTATCTATCTAACCCATCTATCTATAAAAGCTCCATGCATCTCCTAAGACCATGGCAGTTGCCTCACCACTATTATCTAATACACTCTATATTTAAATTTCCCTAATTGTCCCAGTAATAGCCTTTCTAACTGTTTCCTTGTGTGTTTGCTGCCGGATCCAACCCAGAGTCACACATTTCATTTAGTTGTCCTGTCTCTTGAGCCTCCTCTGTTCTCAATTGCTCGCCCTTTTCCCTCCATGACACGGACAATTTTGAAAAGTCCAGGCTATTGTTTTCGGAATGTCCCTCAATTTGGAGTTGCCTGATTATTTCCTCATGAGTAGGTTCAGATTAAAAAAAAAAAAAAAAGCATTAGCTTTCAAAGCCCCTTCAAAGGCTTCAAACTGAATGAAATCTGCTCCCAATTTGCTTTGACACCAGGGACTCTATTGCACAGGGGAATTGAGCCTGCGTGGCGAAGTCCACCTCTGGAACAGATTTTAGCTAAGCTGGGTAAGGCTGGTAGCTGAGTTGTCAGCCTGACACTTCAGTGGGGCTGCCAGGGAGTCCAGACATCTCTGCTGCTGCCTTGCTTGCATCTTGGTTTCCAGTTTGTCTCTGCAGAGTGCTTTCCTGACCCAGAGCGCAACCCTGCTCTGTGCAGACTTAGGATGTCATCGTGAGGACTCACGGAGATGAGGCCCATGTGCCAGAGAGGCAGACCGGTGGCTGGCAGTCGCTCACTGCGGTGGCTGCTGGGACACAGGCCAGCAAAGTGAGAAGGCATGTGGAGCCCCAGTAGGCAAGAAGCAATTTCCTGAGCGGAGGCTTGGCCAACTGGCTGTGGTTTTACACCTCCCTGCATGCAAAGGCTGCGGGAGGCTGCGGGCCGGACCTGAGCCTGCAGCTTCATCCGTAAGGCTCAGCCTCCAGGGGGCCCAGGCCTCATGCCCTGCCTGGCCAAGAGGAAGCACTTCCAGCTCCCAAGTGAGCCGGGTCCCCCTGGGTGCTCCAGATGCCTGAGTTCTACAATGCTGGTAACTTTGGGTGACACATTCCAGCCCATCTGTGCTGGACAAAGCCCAGTCTCTGAGTGGCTGTGTGCTTCTCAACTGACAGGATTAACGCACTTCTAGAAATGAGAACAAGTACTGGGCTTAACAATCATCACTCAGGAAAAAATGAGTGAACCAAACAGACCTCAAACCAGAGCAGACTTGGTGATGGGACCAGAGAGAAACCCAAAGGAGAAAGAAGAGAAGGCCAGGCTTGGGGTCCCATCCCCGACAGCCACAGAGGCAACTTACACAGCAGTGAGCTGTGGAGGGTGGGGGAAGAAGGAGGACGTGGATGAATACGATGAAAACAGGCAGATTTACAGGCAGGAGGAAAGGGTCATGTGCCCCACATACTCTGTCCACCTGGCCCCTGGTCCTGTTCTCAGGGCCGGTCCTAGATGAGCTGGAATAGTGAGCGAAAGCTCGTGCCCTAGTCGGTGCTCCCCTCAAGCAGTTGGTCAAGGATTTCGGTGCAGGCATCTTGTTGGGGAGGTGATCTCCAGATGCACAGGGATAGCGGCTCAGGAAGGGGCATCCAGGGAGAGAACACTGTGAGGCTCAAGCTCCTGTGGCTGCCGGAGATCCTGTCTCGGTGGCGGTGTTTGCCCGCACTTTTGCCCATCCATTACTGAGGGTGATTTCCCAGCACTACTGGCTAGAGAACGGCATCAAGCAGAGGAATCCAGGAAGCCAAGACTAAATGGAGAAACAGCTCCGGGGTGGAAGATGTGCTGGCGACTGGCAGGGAAAGACCAGCTCAGTGGTCAAGAGCATCTCCAACTCACCTTGACCTCTCGTTTTCCTTCTTTTTTAGAGACGGGGCCTTTCTCTCTGCCACCAGGATGGAGTGTAGTGGTGCAATGCTAGGTGCTGCAGCCTCAAACTGTAAGAATTCAAGCCTCCTGAGTTGTTTCTTTCTCTCTGTCTTTCCCCGCTGTATAGAGGTGCAACTGGCATGCAAAAAGCTGGATATACTTAATGCGTGCAACTTGATGTATTTGGAGATACAGATACACCTGTGGAGGCATCACTGCAGTCAATGCCATGGCCATATCCGTCACCTCTCAAGGCTTCCTCCCGCTCTCCTTATTAACTTGCTTCTGTGATAAGAACACTTGGATTCCTAAGCTCTGTAGGCTTGCTCACCTTGCAGAGCTGAGACTCGGCACGCTTTGGCTAATGCCCCCCCGCACTTCCCGCCCCCTCAACTGGCACCCACCATCCCACTTGTGCCTCTGTGAATTCCATTCTCTGGATTCCTCCCTTAAGTGGCATCGTACAGTATCTGTCCTTTTGTGTCTGGCTTCCTTCCCGTAGCACAATGTCCTTCAGGTCCATCCACGCTTCTTTCTTAAATCTGAGGAACACTCCAGGGCGTGTCCACACTGGCCTTGCTCTCTCCAGTGCTGTCCCCACGGGCCACTCTCATCTCAGCGCTGTCCCCACGGGCCACTCTCGTCTCAGAGCTGTCCCCACGGGCCACTCTTGTCTCAGCGATGTCCCCACGGGCCACTCTCAGCTCATTGCTGCCCCCACGGGCCACTCTCGTCTGAGCACTGTCCCCACGGGCCACTCTCGTCTCAGCGCTATCCCCACAGGCCACTCTCGTCTGAGTGCTGTCCCCACAGGCCACTCTCATCTCATTGCAGCCCCCACAGGCCACTCTCGTCTGAGCACTGTCCCCACGGGCCACTCTCATCTCATTGCTGTCCCCACGGGCCACTCTTGTCTCAGCGTTGTCCACACGGGCCACTCTCATCTCAGTGCTGTCCCCAAAGGCCACTCTTGTCTCAGCGCTGTCCACACTGGCCTTGCTCTCTCCAGTGCTGTCCCCACGGGCCACTCTCGTCTCAGCCCTGTCCCCACGGGCCACTGTCGTCTCACTCAGCGCTGTCCCCACAGGCCACTCTTGTCTCAGTGCTGTCCACACTGGCCTTGCTCTCTCCAGTGCTGTCCCCACGGGCCACTCTCCTCTCAGCGCTCATCTTCTCTTGGCCTGTTTCTCCTGAAGTATAAACCTTCCCTCGTCCCCTTAAAACGCACCTGTCTGGTGTTCCAGTATGATGACATTCTGCTAGCCACAGTGACATTGTGTAATAAACCACTTTATGCTAAACTACCCTAATAAATCAAGTGGATAAAGTGGAGCTGGTCATCAGAGGGCCCTGTGTGTGCCTTCACCTCAGTGCCTGAGCTGCCCAGGGGTGTCCATCTGCACCTCAGCATCCTGCCTGCTAGTGAGAAACTAGTCTCCATTGAATCTTTGGTTTCAAGAGAAGAAATTTCTGTAGCATTTCTGATGGGTCAGAGAAGAAAATGGAAGGTGAGAAAAGGCAACCAAAGCACCTGACTTCCCCAGCAAACTCACAGCGGTCTGCGGTGTGGAGCCAGCCATGAACTCTGCACACATCTAAATAGGGCGCCTCCTGTCCGATTTGGTCCTTCCCAACATTTCATGCGAATTGACTACATTTGCTGAGCCATAAGTGTGTGCCATGACCATGGCACTAACTGTAAGCATCTCATTTCATCTCAACAAAACTCCAAGTGGCAATTATTAATGCCATCTCCCGGTAAGAATGTTGATCCCTTGCACAGAAGCTGAGAGCAAGGCCAGTCTAGTTCTCTTTTCTGGGCTCCTGTGTGACTGCTGTAAAGACAGCCCGGATGTTGGTGCCCTTGCAGGCGACTTATATCCCTCCCTGGCTGACAGGGGAGTCTGTTTTCCTACCCTTGTATCTTGCTTTGACCAGCAGAATGAAACAGAAGTGATGACACTCAGCCAAGGCCCCCATGGAATGGGGCTGCCACATCCTGGCAGGAAGAGATGGCACGTGAGGAGGCCTTGGAGGTGACACACGGAGACTCAGAAGCACCGAGGGGCCTGGTCTATCCCGGGTCTTCCTGCCCGGCTGACCGCCAGAGTGGCCAGAGCTGATGTGCTGTGGAGTGGAGGAATCCCCCTGTCAATCCTCAGAATGGTGAGAAAGAAAGTATTGTCATCTAAATTTCATAATTTTCTTTAGTCTATTAATAAGCTGTTGTTTTAAGCCATGTTGGAGTAGTTTGCTACACAGCAATGAATAACTGAGTTTCTATTTTTTCATTGATAATTAACTTCTTGCAGTGAATAATCAACTCTGAAGTTGTTTAAAATCAGGAACAACTGGGCGATGACCTTCCCGAGCCATGACAGCCAGGGAACTGATATCAGGAAACTGCCTTTTTGACCCTGACCTCTTGAGAAGAGCAACGTCTCCTTAACTCTCTGCAGCCCATTCTGGCCAGATTTCGTTGGGGTTAGTGGTGGTCCAATCTCTTAGGTGGGAAATTTCGATGCAAAGTCTTCCAGTTGTGATGGCTGGGGACAAGGCCTACATTCTACTTTGGGAAGCACCTGTGTTTTCTGAGGAGAGCTTAGTTTATGGTGTGAGATTTTGCTTCAGTGATTGTCCTCGTGCTGACACAACATGAAGAGAAAGGATTAGCTGGAGACACCATAGAAAGATCTAGATGATGTTTTTGCTCTGTGAAGGGGCTATGTTTTAGGCCCTGGCAAAACCAGGTAACTTAGTAGATGCATTGTGGATAAAAATTCTGCAGAAGCCGAGTTCTTGGGGAGGTGGGCCTGGAACGGAGATTTTTGTCAGAATGTGGGTAGCTCACCCCTGTATGTCCATTTTTATTGGAGGGAGAGGGCTTCCACTCCATCTTTATGTTTTTGCACAAATGCTTGTGCTGTATTTGAACTCTCCAAGCAAACTTTGCTGAAGGACAGGAAGACACAGTCAAGATAGGCAAAAGCTTTCCTCGGGCATCAGATTCTCCACACATCGGCTTCTCCTGTGATCACTTCCCAGCCCCTGAGAGCCTCTTGGAAACTCAGATGGAAGCACATTCTCGTTTCCTCCAGGGGCCAATAGGTGGTGGTAACGGGCTGGCAAAGAGGCACCTGCTGAAGCAGGAGGTTCAGGCCAGCCGTCAACGTACTCACTAGAAGCAGCTGTGATTTAAGCCACCGAGTTCCTCTTGAGATGCACTTTAAGTCAGAATGCATATGAGAGTGCAGAGTCCATGTTCCAGGGGTCTTTCATGTCTCTGAGCTGGAAAATCTACCTTCTCACCAGATGAGCCACACATCTGGAGCACTCACTGTATGGTGTGCGACCTTCAAGGGTGGCCAAGGACGTTCCAGCTGTGGTCCTTGCTCTGGCAGGGGCTGGCTGTCACCTGCATATGCGGTCCAAGCCTAGAGAGATGTGGGGGTGGCACAAACACACAAACAGTGGATGGGCAAACACGGACACACACAGACAATCCCCGAAGCACTGACGGAGGATGTGCAGAGGCAGCGAGGATGGGAGAGCAGAGACAGGAGCAGGAGGTGAGGCAGGGGTTGGCGCCAGGCTGGGCTGCTCAGGGAGGGTGGGCGAAGGTGTGGAGTCCGGGAAGAATTCAGAAGAGGGAACCAGGCTGGGTGGGGAAAGATACTGTGAGATGTGAGGGAGCATCGGAGAGACTTAGATTCATCCAGCAGGTGAGTGGTTTCCAGCCAGAGCAGTTCTTGACGGTAGTGGCCGGGAGCTGATGGTGGAAACGTCTGCTTCGGAGTTTCCTGTGTGTCAGGGTGGATGCCCTGGTCACTATTCCAGGCCCACCTTCCCAAGAACTTTGCTTTTGCGGAACTTTTTCCCACAGTGCGTCTATTAAGTTACCTGGCTTTGCCAGGGCCTAAAAGACAGCCCCTTAGCAGAGCAAAAACTACATCTAGAACTTTCTACGATGTTTCCAGCTAACCCTTTCTCTTCACGTTGCATCAGCTGTGGAGCAGACGCGGAGGCACTGGCATGCTTGACTTGCTGGACGTGTCCTGTCCCACTTTCCTGTTCCTGAATAAATATGTTCCAGGCCTCCAGAACTTGCTAAGGTCTTTATTAGTAAAGGTGGCACCATGCAAACCGTCTCATAATCGCTAGGGACCTCCATAGCTCCCCATCCCGATCAGCGCAGTTGTCCTCCGTCTTCCATTTGGTGTGAAGAACTCTTCTGGCTGAAAGGACCAGACACGTCCAGTTTAGGGGCATTTTTTTTTTTTTTTAAGAATAATGTCTTTCAAATGTTATTGACCACAAGTCACGTGAGAAATATGTTTTACAATGTGACCAGCATACACATTGCAGTGTACAATTTATAACAGAGACAAAAAATTCATAAAGCGATTTTCACTTTGTATTATATCCTGTCTTATTTTTAAAAGAGCTGAGAGGGACTCATTAAATCAATCTGGTGGCCTCAGCCATTTGGTTTTTGCTTTTTACCTTTCTCTCTAACCAAAATACTTCTGGGTTGCTTGGCAAAAATGGAAGCACTCACTGCTTCTGAGATCCTCATTAATTTGCTTTATGTGATGATTTGGATTGATCTGGGGGAAATTTATCTTTGAGGCCCGTATATAACAGAGCAGGGATCAGCAGACTGACGGATAAATTGTAGGACTTCAGATAAACCAGTGACAGAAAGGTAGAAGCCTGGAGCCACGTACTCACGCACGGTGGCCGTGCATATTTAGCCTTCGATGGCTTTGCTGGCTTTCTTTGGACAGGTCTTTCTCTCCTGGCCCCCAATTGCATTTTAGAGGCCTGAGGGTCCTGGAGTGGGCAGCGTGTCCTCCAGGGGGCTTGTGGCACTGATGCCATGAGCACTCTGGCCACTGTGCAGAAAAATGGGCTAAAAGCCAAAAACTTCATTTTCTCAACCGGGAGCTTGGACCTCAGCTCCCCACTTCCTAACTGTGTCTCCTTGTGTCACTTCAGTTCTCTGTGCCTCAGTTTCCCAGCCTGCATGGGGTAATAACAACAGCACCTGCCCCAGAGGATTATTGAGAAGATTGGAAAACATAACATTGTCACACCTGTCTCAGCTGAGGCCAGGTAAGTGTCACCCGGCTTAGCTGCCAGGGCTCCCTGAGGGTCCCTATAAGGCAACAACTATTTCATTAGCCCACTTATAGGCTGGAAGTGATAATAAAAGCAGATTTCTTTCTTAAAAGAATCTATAAACTTTTTATAAATTCTGATAGGCCTTTACAGTAGCAGACTAGCTTGTTGAACCTTATAAGATTTTTTTTTAAAAAATCCTACTTGTTAATAACTCACAGTCAACCTCGAGTCAGTTAAGTGGATAGAGAAATACAATACATGCAGGTTAGCAAGTTTTACTTAATTAAAACTTCAAAAAAATACTGGTCAGGCTATAGTGTCAGTAAGATTCCAAATTATTGTCTAATTGTCATCACTTTCTTGAACTACATAGGAGTGGGTTAGACAAGAAAAATGTATGTATTTTAAAAATAAAATGGTTTTACCCAGATGCGATTGCATAAAAGCAATTTCTGTAAGACGTTTGCAGCAAGTAACACTATCAAATATACTGATGCATTTTATTCCTTCGTTTGTGGCATTTCTGTCCTAATATGTGTAACTGCCATGTCGTAACCATATGAACATCAGACATATACAAATACACAAATACTCTTCCCTCTGGGGTGAGAATGCCAGTTTTTACTTTTCTTCATCCTGTGCAGCCCAACTTTATACTGACCTTAAAACTTCTGGTATTAAACCTGTCACGTGGTGTTTGGTGCTAGATTCCCTCAACATTTTTTGTGTGCCTGTTTTACTCAAAATAAACAGCCTCTTGACTAGTATGACATGCAAAGGCAAGTCTTTTGGAGGAGCTTGGGTAGCACTGCGAAGGGACTTAAATTTCGGCGTCATTTTCATGACTGTTGAAAGCTCCCCGACTGTTGAAGGCCCCAGCCAGTCAGCCCTGAGCAGCCCAGGCTGGGGGAGGAAGGTGAGGGAAGGGAAAGAGGTCTTGTCTCCTAGGGAAACAGTGAGAGGCAGGGCTAAGGGGGAGGACATGAGAAGGAAGGGATTATATACTCTTAATAAATGAGATTTCTTTGAACTAACAGGGCACCAAGAATCAGGGGTTGCTTTCCTAGGGACCAGCACAAACACAGTACCGGCATGTCCGGTTGGTGCCTGGCCTTGGGCCTCCACTTGGGTTACCAGAGACTACAGGAGTTATTTTCCTCTGGAGGCACGCTCCGCTTGAGTCCACTTAGATTGTTTTTCTGATGTTCACGGTGGTCACATTTAAATTTCTGGGTGGTGAGAGGCACCATTTTCTCTCCCACTTTCTCACACCTGTGAAAGGAGATCAGTCACTTCCTAACTCTGGCAAGCCTGTCCTACTCCATTCTCATGCCCAGTCCCGGCCCACATTGTTCCTTGCCTGGATTAGGATGGTGGGCTTGACTCCATTGCCTGTTTCCTGCACCATCTTTCCAACTCGTTCTCCCTTCTGGAATCTAAAATGAAACTCTGACCAAGCCACTATTATAAGCCATTCCTTAGTGGGCTGCTGCATTAGTCCAGCTCCTTAGCATGACGCAGGAGGGTCCTCATGGTCTGGCCAGCCCTGACCCCAGGTGCACTTCCCTTGCTGCAACATGCACAGCTGTTTTCCATGAGTCCCTCTACACTCCAATTCCTTTGAATGTGTTATCTCCCTTCCTGAGAATGTACACTGTTCCCATTCCACAATCCATCCTCCATTGTTCTGTGATAAACTCTCACTACTAGCACCCAGCACAAATATCACTTAGTTAACCCTTCTCTGATCCCTGCCCACTCCAAGTCTCATGCACGGTAGAGTTTGGGCCTTTGTAACTCCTATATTAGCCCTTATGTGTCATGGTTGTATTAATTTTGGGTGTTTTTACTTCTAATAGATGTTGAAACATTTTTTCCCCTAGTGGGGCTTAGCATATGAGAAGTCCTCAGCAAACATTTCATTACATACTGTCATCTGTTTTGTTCACTGTTGTGTTCCCAGTACTTTGGCACAGAGTATACCCTTCATAAACATTTACTGAGTGAACGGATAAGTGAGGGAAAGAATGGATGAACTAGGTCCATTACCTTTTTTAGGTAATGATACTTTTAGCAAGTGAATCTCGAGAGCTCATTTGTTCTCCTCATCCCTGTTCTCTCCTAGGATGATAAAAACTATAAAAACAGGCAGTGCCCATAGCTCTGTAGTTATGGTGCCGACCACATACACCGATGCTAGCAGGTTTGAACCCAACACGAGCCAGCTAAACAACAATGATAAATGCACAAAAAAATAGCCGGGCGTTGTGGTGGTTGCCTGCAGTCCCAACTACTTGGGAGGCTGAAGCAAGAGAATTGCTTAAGCCCAAGAGTTTGAGGTTGCTGTGAGCTGTGATGACACAGCACTCTACTGAGGGCAACATAGTGAGACTCTGCCTCAAAAAAAAACAAAGACAAAAACAAAAAAACCCTCCAAAAATGTTATTGAAAGAAATTAAAGAAGATCTGAATAAATGGAAAGTCACCTTGTGTTCATAAGTAGGAAGCTCTAAAGTTGTTAAGGTGGCAATACTACCCAAAATGGTCTATAGATTCAGTCTAATCCCTATCAAAGTCCTAATGATGTCTTTTGCAGAAATGAAAAAACTCAAAAACTCATCATAAAAGTCACATGGAATTTCAAAGAACATAGAATAATCAAAACAATCTTGAAAAAGCTGAACAAAGAGGACTCACGTATCCTAATTTTAAAACTTACTACAAAGCTACTGAAATCAAAATAGTGTGGTATTGGCATAAGGGTAGATATATAGACCAAATGAATATAATTGAGAACTCAGAAATCATCCCTCACATTAACGAGAGTGCCACTACCATTCAATTTGTCTTCAAGAAATGGTGTTGCAAACTGGATAATCTACATGCAAAAGAATGAAGTTGCAATAAACTAAAGTAAATAATGGATCAAAAAATAAACCATAAATGGATCAAAGACCTAAACTGAAGAGCTAAAACTACAGCACTCTTAAAAGAAAGCATAGGGGAAAACTGTATGGTCTTGCAGTTGGTAATGGTTTCTCAAATATAGCATCAAAAGCACAGGCAATGAAAGAAAAATAAAAAGAATTGAACATCAAAATTAAAAAATTTTGATCAAGTGACATCAGACAGGGGGTCAGAGTAGGAAGTGCCAGGATCTGTCTCCCCACCTAGAAAGAAATTTCGCTAGCAGAATCTGACTGATGTAGCTATGTTACAAGGCTGGAGTCTATTAAAGGGCTCTCAAATTCCAAGGGGAAGGATTGGAGGGCAAATCGTGGTTAATTTTGGTCAATTTTGGCTCTTAGCATGCCAGCTGTTCCCCGTCTCCTCCTCACTCAGCCCCATGGTAGGCAGCTGTGCAGTTATTCCTGGAATAGCTTGAGGGTCAGCGATAAGGACTTTGTTCTCCGAATATTGAGAACGTGTGTTCTAGCATTGATTTCTGCTTCTAATCGGGAAGATACAGACAAGAGGTGTATTTTGTCACTTCACTGTTGCATCCTCCTCTGACTGGATCAGTATCCAGGGGATTAAAAAAGCCTCAGTGTCTATTTTTTCTTTTACCTTCATATTCTCCCTTTTCTCCTTTTAGGAGCCAGATATTTAAACCTCCCAAGGACATTCAAAAGCAACTGCATATATGGGGTTATATATTTATTTATTTATTTTTATTTTTAAGCAGGGTCTTGCTCTGTCACGCAAGCTGAAGTCCAGTGGCACAATCAGAGCTCACTGCAGCCTTGAACTCCTGGGCTCAAGGGAACCTTCTCCTTCTGCCTCCCAAGTCTGTGGAACTATAGGTGCATACTAGCGTGTCTGGCTAATTTTTCTTATTTCTTGTAGGGATAGTTTTATTTTTTACTTATTTATTTATTTTTATATTGTTCAGGCTGATACAGAACTCCTGGCCTCAAGCCATCTTCTCACTTTGGTCTCCCGAAGTGCTGGGGTTATTGGTGTGAGACACCATGCACAGCCATGGGGCTACTGTAGTAACTGTCCATGACTAGGGAAATGTGCAGACTCAGAAAGACCCAAAAGGACCTTCAGTTTGTGCCAGGGTCCCACCCCAGGGGCAGGGTCTGTTAAGACCCCTGGATCTGGAGGCGACTGACTGAATAAATATAAAGTTAGAAATGATGAGAAAGAAAGAGGCAAGATGCATAGAATAGAATTTTCAAAGGTGGGAACACAGGCGACCATCACCCTTTGTGGGTTTCTGGGGAGTGGCCCCAAGTGTCTGTTCCACTTAGCTTTTATTTATTTATTTATTATTTTTTGCTGTTTTTGGCCAGGGCTGGGTTTGAACCTGCCACCTCCAGTATATGGGGCTGGCGCTCTACTCCTTGAGCCACAGGCACTGCCCCACTCAGGTTTTATTGAAGGCTTTTTGCTCATTAGCCTAGAGCGTAAGTTGAGGAAGGGAACAAAGATGCCAGCAGTTTCTCTGAGCAAGCATATCAGCTCCTATTGTTTCTATAATCTTTAACCTTAAGGATCTGAGCAGTTTTGAGAAATCCAGAACCTAAGCTTTGTGTGGGGGCAGCCTCCTGTCTGAGGTCACACACACTGTTTCTTAGGGGGGTGTTAATCCCACTAGTTCACTGTGGAGTAAAACACCACTGGCGCCAATCTCCTCCGAAGAATCAGTGAGACAGAGGAATTTTCCTCTGATCACCATGGAGGGTCTTCCTCTGAATTAAGGAATATAAGCCCTTCTACCCGTATTTCAGGGCTCGAGCTGTTCCCTTGATCTTTGCCCCAGTCAAATACAAATCTCCACAATGGGTATTTGCTTTGACTATTTACTACTAGGCAGGAAACAGGCTAGTTATGTATCTTGCCAGGCCTTGCCACAGCATCTTCTGTGGCCATTAATTTCTTCAGAATGTTCACAGACCCAGCAGGGATGTTTGTAAGCTACATCCCTCTACAGGCCAGGCTTCCAGGAAAAGCAGGAAACTTGCTCAGGTAAGAAATTTAGCAATGGCTGGTTTAAAGTTAATTATCTGACTTTCCTTTGTTCTACTTCACACACCTAGTTTTTTCTTTTCCCCTTTTATGGGGGTGTTTTCTCTTGCCAAGAATGGGGTCTTTGGTCTTGATTCTGCCTGAAAGTTTACACTTCCCTCCAATCCCTGAAACAGGCACATAGTAATAGTAAAAATAAAACTCTAGCAAACACTGGGGAAAGAGGACAATCTGATTTCTAGAGTTATTACATTATAATTCAATGAGATTTCCTTGAAATATTTCTTTTGTAAAACCAAAAATCATAAGGCAGGCAAAAAAACAGAAAAGTCTGCCCTTCTCAGAAACAGAAAATCTGACCCCCACTCTTGACAAAGACAAAACAACAAATATACTAGACAAAGATTTTAAAATAGCTATTTTAAGGCCATGAAGGCTATGTTCAATAGTTTAATGAAAATATTTTAGATTGTATATAAAGTCAGCACATTGTGCCCCATGATTGCACCAATGTACACAATTACGATTTAATAAAAATTAAAAAAAAAATAGCTATTGTAAAGATGCTCTAAGAGCTGACGGAAGATATGGACAAAGTTAAGAAAACAGTATATGAACAAAATTAAAATATCAATAAAGAGAAAAATAAAAGAGAAAAAAAATTTCTGGAGATGAAAATTATAAGAACCAAAATGAAAAATTTACTAGAGAGATTCAAAAGTAGATTTGAGCAGTCGGAAGAAACAATCTGTGAACTTGAAGATTGGAAAGTTGTAATGTTTACATCTGAAGAACAGAAAAAAGACCGAGCAAAGTGCATGAAGCTCAAGGAACACCATCAAGTGATGAGCATATGCACTGTGAAAATTCCACATGAAGAAGAACGCAGAAAGGGCAAAGAGATTATTGAATAAATAATGACTGATTATTTGAGTAATAAGTAATGGCTGAAAATTTCCTAAATTTAAAGACAAGCATCAACATAAACATCCAGGAACTCAATGAACTCCAAGTAGAATGAGCTGGAAAAGACCCACACCAAGAAGTTTTATAATCAAACTGTCAAATGCCAAAGACAAAGAATCTTGACAGCAGCAAGGGAGAAGAAGTAACTGATCACATATACTGGGTCCTCAATTACTGTTGTCAGACGACATCTCATTCGAAAGCTTGGAGCCCAGACAGCAGTGGGTTGATATATTCAAAGTGCTGGGGAAAAGTCTACCAAAAATTCTGCATCTGGTAAAACTGTTCTTCAAAAATCAGTGAGATAGAAAGAGACATTCCCAGATAAACAGAAATTGAAGGAGTTCATTACCACTATACTTGATCTGAAATAAATGCTGTAGGAAGTCCTTCCTGTTGAAAGAAAGAACACTGGATGGTAATTTGAAGCCACACGAAGAAATAAAGACATCTGCTAAAGGTAAATACATGGAATATTATAAAGGCAAGCATTATCATAACTTTGGCTTGTAAACCAGCCTTTAACTTTCTATATGGTTTAAGAGACCAATGCACTCAAAACTGATTATTAGTCTACGCTTTTGGACACACAAATTTAATAATGCAATTATTAAGAACCGAAAAGAAGTGGGGATGGAGATGAATAGGAGCAGAGTTTTCATATGCTACTGCAATTAAGCTGATATAAATCCAAATTAGAGTGTTATAACTTTAGGATGTTAAATGTAATTCCTTATAGCTATAGAATATACACAAAAGAAAATGAAAGGGAATTATAACAATTCATTACAAAAGAATCAACTAAACCCAAAAGAAGACAATAATGCAGGAAATGCGGGAAAAAGCAGCTAGAAGATATATAGAAAACAAGCAGCAAAATGGTAGAAGTAAGTCCCTTTTAATCTAATTACCGTAAATGTAAATAGCTTAAGCACTTCAATAAAAATACAAACACTGGCAGAATGGATTTAAAAATAATATCTGATCATGTTATGTCTACAAGAAACTCATGATAGATCCAAAGATACAAATAGATTGAAAGGATGAAAAAATATATTTCATGTAAACAGTAACCAAATGAGAGCTGGAGTATCTACACTAATACCATCCAAAATAGGTTTTAAATCAAAAAGTTTACAAGATCAAAACAACAAAAAAAGATGTTATGCTACATATATTAATAAAATAAAATACAGCAAGAAGATATAGCAATTATAAACATTCACTCAATAATATATTATTAAAATACCTGAAAAAAAAATTGACAAAATTGAAGGGAGAAATAGTTCATACAATGGTATTTGAAGACTCTAATACTCCAGTCTCAAAAATTGATAGAAAAGCCAGATAGCAGATAAATAATGAAATAGAGGACTTGACTAAAACAGTAAACCAACTAGATCTAACAGAAATGGACAGGACAGTCAACAACAACAACAGAATACCTTTTTCTCAAGTGCACATGGGACATTAACCAGTATAGAACATATGTCAGGCCACAGATCAAGTCTTACTAGATTTTAAGAAATACATATCATACAAACTATCTTCTGTGACTACAGTGAGGTAAATTTAGAAATCAGTAACAGAACGAAAACTATAGAAATTCACAAATTTGTGGAAATTAAATGACACACTCTTAAATAATCAAAAGATCAAAGAAGAAATCACAAGGGAAATTAGAAAATAATTAGAGATGAGTGAAAATGAAAACACAACATACCCAACATGTGGGGTACAAGAAAATAGTGCTAAGATGGAATTTATGGCTATAAACACTAACATTTAAAAAAGGAGAAAGATCTCAAATCAGCAAACTAACTTTAATAGTTAGGGACAAACTATACCCAAAATTAGCAGAAGGAAGGAAATATTAATAATAAAGATTAAAGAAGAGACAAAATAGAGAAGAATAAAACAATGAAAAAGATCAACAAAACCAAAAGTGATTCTGCAGAAAGCTTAACAAAATTCATAAATATTTAAGTAGATTGGCTAAGAAAAAAGAGGACTAAAATTACTAAAATCAGAAATGAAAGTGGGGACATTAGTACTGATTTTATAGGAATAAAGTGGACTACAAGAGAGCACTATGAAACATGTTCACCAACAAATTAGATAAGCTAGATGAAGTCACAATTTCCTAGAAACACAAAACCTACCAAAACTGAATTATGAAGAAGTAAAAAATCTGCATGGATCTATAATGAGTAAAGAGATTGAATTAGTCATTGAAAACTCCTGACAGAAAATCCCTGGACCTGTTGTATTCATTGGTGAATTCTGTGAAACATTTTTTTGTACAAATTCTTTTTTTTTTTTTTTTGAGACAGAGTTTCACTTTTTGCCCCAGTAGAGTGCAGTGGCATCACAGCTCACAGCAACCTCAAACTCTTGGGCTTAAGAGATTCTCTTGCCTCTGCCTCCAAGTAGCTGGGACTACTGGTGTATGCCAGAAAGCCCAGCTATTTTTGTTGTTGTTGTTGCAGTTGTCGTTGTTTTTTTTTAGCTGGTCCGGGCTGGGCTCTAACCTGCCAGCCTTGGTGTATGTAGCTGGCACTGTAACCACTGTGTTATGGGCACCAAGCCATGTAAAAAATCTTTTTTTTTTTGACACAGAGTCATTATGTCATCCATGGTAGAGTGCTGTGCCATCACAGCTCACAGCAATCTCAAACTCTTGGGCTTAAGTGATTCTCTTGCCCAGCCTTCCAAATAGGTGGGACTACAGGTGCCCACCACAACACTGGGCTATTTTTTTTTGGTTGTAGTTGTCATTGTTGTTTGGCAGGCCTGGACTGGATCCAAACCCACTAGCTCTTGTTTATGTGGTTGGTGCCCTAGCTGCTGAGCTACAGGCACCAAGCCCAAAATCTTCTTTATTTTTATTGTTGGGGAATCATTGAGGGTACAAAGCACCAGCTTACACTGCTTGCATTTGTTAGGTAAAGTCCCTCTTATAATTATGTCCTGCCCCTAATAGGTGTGTCACACACCATGACCCCACAACCCCTCCCTCCTTCTCTCTGTCTGCTCCCCTATTCCCCCACCTCCCACAATGTACTTAGCATCAATTGTCCTCATATCAGAATTGAGTACATTGGATTCTTGCTTCTCCATTCTTGTGATGCTTTCCTAAGAAAAATGTGTTTCAACTCCATCCAGGTTAATACAAAAGATGTAAAGTCACCACATTTTTAGTGGCTGAATAGTATTCCAATATATACATATACCACACCTTGTTTATCCATTCCTGGATTGGTGGGCATTTAGGTTGTTTCCACAATTTGGCAATTGTAAATTGAGCTTCAGTAAACAGTCTAGTGCAAATGTCCTTATGATAAAATGCTCATGGAGATAAAAGAGATTAACTCTGAATACTATAACTATGCCCAGAAATTTGATAATGTGAAGGAAATGGATCAATACTTGGAATCACATGCTCTCCCTAGACTTAATCAAGAAGAAATAGATCTCCTGAACAGACCAATTTCAAGCACTGAGATCAAAGAAACAATAAAAAATTTCATCCCAACAAAAAAAAATGCCCTGGTCCAGATCATTTCACACCAGAATTCTATCAAATCTTCAAAGAAGAGTTTATACCAATACTGCAGAAATTATTCCAAAAAATTGACAAGGAAGGAATCTTCCCCAACACATTCTATGAAGCAAACATCATCCTGTTACCAAAACCAGGAAAAGACCCAAATAAAAATGAGAACTTCAGACTAATGAATATAGATGCAAATATTTTCAATAAAATCCTAGCCACAAGGGTGGTACCTGTGGCTCAGTGAGTAGGGTGCTGGCTCCAATGCCGAAGGTGGTGGGTTCAAACCCGGCCCTGGACAAACCCCAACAAAAAATAGCCAGGCATTGTGGTGGACGCCTGTAGTCCCAGCTATTTGGGAGGCTGAGGCAAGAGAATCACCTAAGCCCAAGAGCTGGAGGTTGCTGTGAGCTGTGATGCCATGGCCTTCTACCAAGGGCAACAAAGTGAGACTCTGTCTCAAAAAAAAAAAAAATCCTAGCCAATAGATTGCAACTTCTCATTAAAAAAGTCATACATCATGATCATGTAGGTTTCATCTCAGGGATGCAAGAATATTTTAACATATGCAGGTCCATAAGTGTAATTCACCATATCCACAGAACCCAAAAAAAAGACCATATGATCCTCTCAGTACATGTAGAAAAAGCATTTGATAAAATCCAACATTCTTTTCTACTTAGAACTCTGAAGAATATAGGCATAGGTGGCACATTTCTTAAACTGATCAAAGCCATCTATGACAAACCCATGGATAATATTATTGTGTGAAACATTTAAAGATCCACTCTTTCTCAAACTCTTCTAAAATATTGAAGAGTCAAGAACATTTCCTAACTTGTTTTATGAGACCAGCATTGCTTTGATACCAAAGCCAAACAAAGACATAATATAAGAAATTTATAGATCAATGTACTTCATATACTTTAATTAAAAAATCCTCAAAAAATACAAGCAAACTAAATTCAGCAGTATATTAGAGGGTTGTACATTGTGATCATGTGTGATTTGTTCCTGGAATGCAAGGTTGGTTCAATCCACAAAAATTAATCAGCATGGATCTGTCTTTGTTTTGCTTTGATTCTCCAATGAGATTAAAACATTTTTTAATACAAGAAACACATCTTACCTTAAAAGATAAATATAGACTCAAGGTGAAGGGATGGTCCTATATATTCCAGGCAAATGGAAAGCAGAAAAAAGCAGGTGTAGCAATCCTATTCAAAGATACGATAGGCCTTAAACCAACCAAAGTAAGGAAGGATAAGGATGGACACTTCATATTTGTTAAAGGTACTACTCAATATGATGAGATTTCAATTATTAATATTTATGCACCCAACCAGAATGTGCCTCAATTTATAAGAGAAATGCTAACAGACATGAGCAACTTGATTACTCCATAGTAGTCAGAGATTTTAACACCCCTTTAACGGTGGTGGATATATCCTCCAAAAAGAAGCTAAGCAAAGAAATTTTAGATTTAAACTTAACCATTCAACATTTGGATTTAACAGACATCTACAGAACATTTCATCCCAACAAAACTGAATACACATTCTTCTCATCAGCCCATGGAACATACTCCAAAATAGATCACATCCTAGGTCACAAGTCCAACCTCAGCAAATTTAAATGAATAGAAATTATTCCTTGCATCTAGTCAGACCACTATGGAGTAAAAGTTGAACTCAATAACAACAGGAATATGCATACTTATACAAAAACATGGAAGCTAAATAACATTATGCTGAAGGATAGATGGGTCATTGAC
>CAUYRH010079827.1:0-45008 GCA_963574655.1 Perodicticus potto
AACGCCCAGCTATTTTTTTGTTTTGCAGTTTGGCCAAGGCTGGGTTTGAACCCACCACCTTCAGTATATGGGGCCAGCGCCCTACTCGCTGAGCCACAGGCGTCACCCACACCTATAAGTTTTTAACTCTACCCATCCTCTCCATTTACCTTATGGACTATGCTCACCATCAGTAATTATCAGAGAAATGCAAATCTAAACCTCAATGAGATATGTAGTACCACCTAACTCTAGTGAGAATGGCGGCTTTTATCAAAAAGTTTTTAAAACAACCAATGCTGGTATGGGTGTGGACATAAAGGAACACCTGTGCACGTGGAAGGACTGCTAACTAACACAACCTCTATGGAAAGTAGTGTGGAGGTCTCTCAAAGAACTCAAGTTAGACCCTCACTTAATCCAGCAATCCCACTGCTGGGTCTTTACCCAGAGGGTAAAAAGTCATTTTATCAAAAAGACACCTGCACTTGAATGTTCATAGCAGCACAATTCACAATCACAAAGATGTGGTATCAACTCAAGTGACCATTCATACATGAGTAGATTAATAAAATGCGGTATATGTATATACACCATGGAGTACTACTCAGCCATGAAAACTTGGTGTAGTAATATCTTTTGTAACAACCTGGATGGAACTAGAGACCATTCTTCTAAGTGAAGTATCTCAAGATTGGACAAACAAACACCACGGTCGGTGCCTGTGGCTCAAGGAGTAGGATGCCGGCTCCCTATACTGGGGGTGGTGGGTTTGATCCTGGCCCCAGACAAAAACTGCCAAAAAAAAAAAAGAAAAAGAAACACCATATGTGCCTACTATTAAATTATAACTAATCAATCACCACTCTACCCATTTAACAGTAAAACTCAATGGAATGAAAGCAGGTTGGATGAGTAAATTCACACTTACCAAGTACAACGCACACTATATAGACGATGGCCATACTTACAGCTTTGATGCAAACTGTACAAAAGCAATTCTTATAACCAAAGCCTTTGTATCCTATAATATTGTGAAATTTTTTACAATCAAGAGTTTTATGTAGTTAATTGTGTTCCTTGCAATACAAGTCTTTTCTATAAGGGACTTAATAATAGTCATTATCTCAGTAATCTCCAACATTGTTCTCAAAGATCTATTCATGAGTATAAGTGTACAAACAGGTATAGATTTTAATGTCACTCAGTATGAGAAATCCAATCATCATATTGCATGCATTTTAAAATCTCACAATTGTAACTTTCAGTATTTTAGGCTAGAACTTCATTCTCACTCTTGAGGGAAATCCCTGCTTTTATCGATTTCATTACCGCATAGATTTAAATGTCGAGACTTCACTTTCTCTGGCCGATAGGAGCCTAGTCTGGTTCTGTGGGAACACCTGCAGATGCAGATAGGTATGAATTGTATCTAAATGTGGTGGCTGTTACTTTTTAACCAACACCATATATTTTCATACAATAATTCAAATTCACAAAACATCAAGAATGGGAGAGATGTTGGAGAGGCTTTGTTTTAATTCTATTAAATGGTAAAGTGTTATATAAACATGAAGAATTTTTAAAGGATGAAACTGAGACCTTAAGAGTATAATAGCATAGATAACATGAGATTGTGCCAGAAGAAAAGCTAACATTTCTCTCTTTTTATATCAATTTTATTTGTATCAACGCATGTAGATGGACATATACATGTGTACATATATATTCTTAGACCTATAAGGCTTATAACTAAAAATAAAAATTTTTTGCCATGTTTCTCTCACTTCCCAGAAGAAATCTTTTAACCCTCTTAGTTTTTAAACTTTTCTTCTCTGTATTGATAAATAATATTCTTACGTAGCTATTTCTTTACTTTTTCTTTTTCTTTTTGTAGAGACAGAATCTCAATTTATCACCCATGGTAGAGTGCCGTGGCGTCACACAGCTCACAACGACCTCCAGTTCTTGGGCTTAGGCGATTCTCTTGCCTCAGCCTCCGGAATAGCTGGGACTACAGGCGTCTGCCACAACACCTGGCTATTTTTTGTTGTTGTTGCAATTTGGCTGGGGCTGGGTTTGAACCCGCCACCCTCAGTATATGGGGCCAGTGCCCTACCCACTGTGCCACAGGGGCTGCCCTATAGCTATTTCCTAGTTTCTACGTTGTTGACATTATCCATTTGCTTCTGAATCATGCATTGCTGGATTCTCCACAATAGCCAGTTTCACTTTTTGCCACAGTAACAGATGTCCTATTTTAATCTGTGCATGTTGTCATCTAGGTAAAAAACTACAGGATCCTGTGCAGTTTGGTGTAAAAATGGGCCCAATCATGTGGCTAACTAAAGAGTACTTTGTAAGCCTTTGGACAGTTTCTTTAAAAATGCAAGCAAGGGGGAATTCTGCTTTCAGGAATAATGATAATGCACAATAACCCTGTCACTGAAAGCCATTAGAAAAGATGAAGAATATAGTTTTAAAAACAAAACAAGTCGAGACATGAGAGGTTCATGAGAGGTTCAGTGAGGTAAAGCATTATATGGCTGGGGTTATAGGCCAAGTGAGCATAGAAATGGCAGTTACAGTTTCCTCATGGGCATGTTCTCATCAAGGTGTGTCCAGAAATATACGCCGCATTTAAAGGTGTAATTGAAGTGTGCTTGTGGTGGGAGTATTTACAGATTCGGGGGATGGTTGAGGAAAAACAATAATGAAAGAATGGCAAAATCCCTAGTATTAGAAACAAATTAGTACAAGGGGAACAATCAGTGACACTGGGATGGAAGGAACAAGAGGGAGAATGATTATTTAAATTTGGAAATTAGCACTATCTGTAGAAAAGTAAAATAGCGGGAAACACGTGAGCTTGGAGTGAATACATGGAATATACAGCATAGGACATATGAGGTCCTAAAATGTTCTCTGAGAAGATGATCAGAGTCTTTGACATATTTATTGAGCTAAAGAAATAAAAATTTGAGCTCAATAACCTCCAAAGACGTTCTGAGACTAAGACTAATTTAAGACTCTAGATTGGTACTGTCAAAAACTGAAACTTAAGGGGGAAAATAAAAGAACCAGAAATAGATCAATACTTGCAGGAAGTTACAGAAACTTGGGCTTCAACTTATCTTAATTCATTAGATTAAAATAATTTAGGATAGCTAGTGACCCAAGATGCCTGTCAGAAGCAAATATGCCTCCCAGGGAAGATAGCATCATCCTAGTCCTTGAATTATATTGACAAATTAACTATGTTTAATATGTTGAAATAAAAGGTAAATTGAGAGTATCAACAAAAACTAAGACTGCTAAAAATAAGAGCTGAATATAAATGTTAACACTAAAAGTAAAATAACTGATAGTAACAGCTCAACTAATGGGTTAACAGCATATTGTACAAAAGTGAAAAACAAAAGAGTAAAGTAGAATTTAGGTCAGAAGATAATATCAATGATACAGACAAAATGATGGAAATAGAGAAAACATCTGAGACACAAGGCATACACTTTAACTTATATACAACTGAAATCTAAAAAAAAAGAAGGAAAAGAGAAAATAGGTGGCATCAGAATGGGGTAGAAAAAAAATTTGTTGGGATAAGAACTCTTGAAAAGATCAGAACTTTGAAACAAATAAAGACTCATGGTTTCCAAAACTGATGAAAGGTATCAGTTCATATGAGGTCTGACAATTGAGTTTGCAATTCCCATGTACTCACATTGGCAGCACTGTGCAAAGAACCCAATAAAGTTTCATAATTTTGATATAATAGTTTCTTATGGCTATTTCATGTTGATGTGTAGAGGTGCCTTGCTGAGTGACATTCATCATTGTTGTTACATGTTTTGTGTGCCATCATGAGAATGATGGAGCTTGAATTAGAACAACGAACAAACATAACGTTTCTTCTTAAACTTGGCAAGAGTGGAAATGAAATGAGGGACGTGTTAGTCCAAGCTTATGGAGATAATTCCGTGAGGAAAATGGCAGTGGACAAATTGATTAAACATTTTTCTGAAGGGATGGAAATTGTTGCAGATGAAGAGAGGTCAGGGCATCCAGTAACGAGTAGGACTGATGAAAACATTGCAAAAATTCATTTAATTATGTGTCAAAATCATCAGCTGACTATGAGAAGCATAGCAGACCAAGAAACATCAATAGAGGAACAGTTAATAAAATCTTGACTGAAAATCTTGACATGAGAAAGGTTTGACGTTTGCATCACAACAATGCGCTAGCTCACACAACACTGTCTGTGAGGAAGTTTTTAGCCAGTAAGCAAATAACCATATTGGAACACCCTTTCTATTTACCTGATTTGGCTCCAAGGACTTTTTTCTTTACCCAAAGTTAAAGAAATATTGAAAGGAAAACATTTTGATGGCACTCAGGACATCAAGGGCAATATGATGACATATCTGATGGTCATTCCAGAGAAAGAGTTCCAAAATTGCTCTGGAGAGTGGAGTAGGCAAGGGCAGTACTTTGAAGGAGACCATAGTGATGTTTAGCTATGTGATACATACCACTTTTTCTAGGATGAGTTTGTGAACTTAATAGTCAGATTTTGTAGACTCAAGAATCACTAAAAACACCAAGCAAGACAAATTCAAAGAAAATCAAACTTAAGCATGTCATAGCAAAAGTGCTGGACAGAAAAGACAAAGAGAAATTAGATAGATTGCCTTCAGAATTGCAACAAAAGATTTACAGGTGAGTTTTCTGTTCTGTTAAACAACAGAATCTAGAAGAACATCAAATGACATTTTCAATGCACATTGGCCTTTGAACAACATGAGTTTAAACTGTGTGAATGCAACTTATACACAGATTTTTTTCTAATAAATACCTTAGGAAATAGTTGGAGATTTTCAACAATTTGGAAAAACATGCAGATGACCTGCCTTCCCAGAGACAGCAAAATCAATTCTTCCTTTTTCAAATGTACTTCAGTAGACTGTAACCACATAAAATAACAGGATTAGTCTACTAAAATAAGGTGGCATGAGGGAATCCAAACACAAAAGAATATAATTCTGTATATTTTATTTGTAGAAAAGGTAGCAATAAGAAAAGTTGATCTAGAATGATACAAGTGAAAATGGTTGCTATCTTTGGGGGCAGGAAGAGGCTCTGGGGATTGGTGGGACAAAAGAAGAGCTTCTATGATGCTGGTAATATTCTATGCCTTGATCTTGTTTGAGTCTACTTAGGTGAATGTGCTTTGTAATTATTTACTGATCTGTACTCATGATTTGGAAATATGTTTGTATGAGTGTTTCATTCAATTATGAAATTATAAAGTAGAAAAATATTCTTTTTCTCTTCATTTAATGAAACACAGATGTCATGGATAGATCTCCAGCAGCCACTTTGAACTCAAGGGTGAAGAAGAGATATTTGAGTCCCTGACCTCTTGGTGGAACTTCCATATTGGTTTTGGGCAGTCTATCTCCTAAATTAATTTGCCAAATTAATTTACCTGAAAGAAAATAAGCCTGCAGTTTAAGACAGTCTTCTTTTGTGGTTTTATTTTATATATAGCCAAACTTAATCCCAACGGACACAATTGATATGACACATTTGCATCAGGCCTCCCGCTGCCCCTCCCCCATCTTCTCAATTTAATGACGCTTCAAATTTTCATTAACTCTCTGTCAGAATTTACGTTATCATAATTGTAGAGATATGGAAAGAAAATGCACTTATTTCTTCATGGCACGCTATGGGTGGGAGGATTTATTTACTTACTTTAGTACACTAGTGTCACAGCAAGGAATTGTCCTTTTACCAGCCCTGATTATGATGTTCTGTTGAAAGTATTACAATCTTGGTACCTAAAAACTGCTAGGTCAGATTGTAGGCAAACCAGTAGGGCTGACTGATTGATCCTGGAAGTGGAAAAAAAAAGGAAATAATTAAACAATAGAACTTTAGGAATTTAATCTTTACAGTCATCCTTGTATCTGACAAGAAACATTCCTACTCAAGGCTTCCAAATCATGAGTACAGATCAGTAAATAATTACAAAGCACATTCACCTAAGTAGACTCAATCAAGGTCAAGGCATAGAATATTACCAGCATCATGGAAGCTCTTCTTTTGTCCCACCAATCCCCAGAGCCTCCTCTTGCCCCCAAAGATAGCAACCACAAAGATTGAACTCCTCGGGCAATTCTCGAGGATGTGCCAGCTCAGAGCCAGTGGACTTGGGGTGCACTAGACCCAGTGAGATGCCAGTAGCTACTTCCAAACCTGTGCCTAAGTCATCCCTACCACAATTGTAGGCAGTCTTCTTCCATTTAGGGAAAGGAAAAGGAAAATTTCAGAGGACTTTGTATGCAACTTGGCTACCAGCCCAGCCAAAGTAAAACAAAATACTGAGCTGACTCCTGAATCCCCTAAACCCAGGTTTTAGTTCCTGAAATGCCTTTCTGGACCACCACATCCTCCTCCCCAACCCCCCAAGCCAAAGAGAAACATGTTGCCCTGAAGGGAATGACCCACTTCTGGTAGGATTCACCACTTGCTGACTAAAGAGACTGGACTTTAAATAAACATCAGAGATAACTGGGTTGGCTTCAAGTGTGACCGGTGCTAGTGGCCAAGAGGGAATGCCCACATAGCTCCTTCTCCAGTTCCAGGAGCCCTGAACAGACAGTGAGAGACTTTGGCTGGCATTTTAAATAATTGTCTTGTATCTTACTCGAGCTCACCAAAACAGTAGCACCTGGAGTCTCCAAGAGTTACAGTATTACTGAGCTTGGGGCACCCCCAGTGCTGTTATAGCTGCAGTGACCATAGTCTTAAGCTGCAGCACTATTCCCATTGAGTATTTGATACTTTGAAGAAGGATGAGATCAAACGGATAGTGAAGATTAAAATAAAAACCCGACTCTTCAGTGCCCACACACTGATGAACATGCACAAGCATCAAAAATCACCCAACAAGACAGGACCCCACCTGTCAGGATCCCCTCAGTCCCGGAGTGATACATAAATAATTCAAAGTAGATGTCCTGAAGTACCTCAGTGAACTTTGAGAAATCATAGAGAAGGAATACATATCAGAGAGGAATTGAAGTAATAAAAAAATAAAGCTGAAATTCTAGAGCTTGAGAATTCAATTGACAAACAGAGAAAAGTATCAAAGTCTCTTAACAGCAGAACTGAACAAGCAGAAAAAAGAATTAATGATCTTGAAGTCAGTGTATTTGAAAATACATAGTCAGAAGAGAAAAAAGAAGAAGAAATAAGAATGAAACACACCCACAAGATACAGAAAAATAGCCTCAAAAGAGTTTAAGAGTTATTGTCTCTAAAAAGGGCACAGATAGACAGAGAGTGATTGGGGTAGAAAATTTATTAAAAGAAGTAATAATAACTTTTCAAACCTAGACAAAGGTTTGAATTTGTCTACGTTATTGAAACCTAGACAAAGATATCAATATTCAAGTTCAAGAAGGTCATAAAACACCAAGCAGATTTAACTCAAACAAGGCCACCTCAAGGTATTTTATAATGAAGCTCCCAAAGGTCACTGATTAAAAAATATCCTAAGGGAAGCAAAAGGAAAAAAAAAAACATACATGAGCTCTGATATGTCTGGCAGCAGACTTCTCAGTGGACACTTGACTGGCCAGAAGAGAATGACGTGACTTATTCAAAGCACTGAAGGAAAACACCCTTCACCCTAGAATATTATATCCTGCAAAAACACCCTTCATGCATGAAGGAAAAATAGACTTTCCCAGACAAACAAACCCAAGGAATTTCATCAACACCAGTCCTGCCCTTCAAGAAATGCTAAAAGGTGCTTTCTAATTTAGAAAGAAAAGGACATTGATGAACAATGAAAAATGATTTGTGGGTATACAAATCACTGCTAACAGTAGGTACAGAAATTCAGAGTACTGTACTGCTGTGACTTCAGTGTAAGATATAAACCACTTATATCTTGAGTAGGAAGACTGAAAGGCAAACCTATCCAAAATAACTACAACTTTTTGAGAGATAGATACTCTACTCCATACTTCTAGATGGAAGCAAGAAAAGTTAAAAAAAACGAGGTGGAGGAGAAGAAGTTAGAGGGTAGAATTTCAGTTAGACTTCTCTTTGCTTGTTTGTTTGTAAGGAAAATTGTCATATGTTTAAAATAATTGATTATACAATAACTAAGAAAATGCCATGAAGACTACGTTAATCAGATTGATGAAAATAGTTCAGATTGTATATGAAATGAGCACATTGTACCCCTTGATTGCACTAATGCACACAGCTATGATTTAATAATAAAAAAAATAAAAAAATAATAAAATAAAATAATTGATTATAAAATGCATTTGGCAAGTCTCACATCTGCCTCAAATGGAATAACTTACAAAAGATACACAAAAGATAAAAAGCAAGAAATTAAAACTCATTACCAGGGAAAATAACTTTTAATAAAGGAAGACAGGAAGAAAGTAAGAAGGAAAGGGAGGACCTCAAAATAGCCAGATATCAAATAGCAACACGGTGGTAGTTAGTCCTTATTTATCCACAATAACATTGAATGTGAATGAACTAAACTCCAGCATCAGAAGACACAGAGAATCTGACTGGACAAAACATCCAAAGCCAACTATATGTTGACTGCAAGGAACACACTTCACCTACAAAGACACACAGAGACTGAAAATGCAGGGATGAAGGTGATTCTATGCAAATGGTACAGATAAGAGCAAAAGTAGCTATCCTTCTGTTAGATAAAATAGGTTTCCAGATAAAAATTATAAAAAGAGACAAAGAAGGTCATTATATAATGATAAAAGGGTTAATTCAGCCAGAGGATAAAACAACTTAAAATATAAGAACCCGGCTCAGCGCCTGTGGCTCAACGGGCTAAGGCGCCAGCCACGTACACCTGAGCTGGAGGGTTCGAATCCAGCCCAGGCTCTCCAAACAACAATGATGGCTGCAACCAAAAAAAGAAATGGCCGGACGTTGTGGCGGGCACCTGTAGTCCCCAGCTACTTGGGAGGCAGAGGCAGGAGACTCACCTGAGTCCAGGAATTGGAGGTTGCTGTGAGCTGTGATGCCACAGCACTCTATCCAGGGTGACAGCTTGAGGCTCTGTCTCAAAAAAAAACAAAAAAACCCCAACAAAATATAAGAACCCAACACTGGAGCAGGTATGTAAAGTAAACATTAGTAGAGGTCAAGAGAGCGATAGACCCCAATATGATAATCCTTGGAGACCTCAGCACTTACACATTGGACAGATCATTGAGAGAGAAAACCAACTAAGCAACATTGGACTGACCTTCGCTATAGACTAAAAGGACCAAACAGGTTGTTTACAGAATGTTTCATCCAACGGCTGCAGAATACAAGTTCCTCTACTCAGCTCATGAATCGTTCTCAAAGGTCAACCATATGTTAAGCCACAAAGAAATCTTACAGTATACAAAAAAGTTGAAATCATACCGAATATTTTCCCTGACCACAATGGAATGAAACTGGACATTTATAGGAATATTAATTTCCATGCGTACAAACACATGGAAATTAAAAAATATGGTTTGGAATGACCACTGGGTCAATGAAGAGATTAAGAAGGAAATTTTAAAATTTCTCAAAACAAATGAAAGGGAAAACATAACATATCATAACCTATGGGATACATCAAAAGTAGTAATAAGAGGGAAAGTCATAATAATAATTGCCTATATCTAAAAAGTAGAAAAGCATCAAATAACATCAATTATCACTGATATCAGATCACCATAACAGATATAACCATGAAAAAGTTTGAAATATTGCAAGAATTAACAAAATACGGCACAGACACATGAAGTGAGCACTTGCTGTTGGAAAAATGGTACCCAAAGACTTATTCAATGCAAGGTTGCCAAAAACTTTCAATTTGAAGAAAAAAACCCAAAAACCTCACAATATTTGTGAAACACAATAATACAAAATGCATAAAAGTTGTATCAAAATAATAATCAAGTGTCTAAAATGTTATAGCAGAAGAATATTTAATGGCTCTAAAAAATGTTTCACTTATGCATTTAAGTTAAAAAAGAAAATTATATAACAAAGTTTTCATTAAAAAATAGAAGCATATACTATTAAAATATTTATGATGATAATCCTTGAATTATATATTATAACTTGTATTTTCTTATTTGGGTTTTTTTTACGGTAAAACTGTTCTGCATTTTAAATCAGAAAGATGGACCTGCTATCGCAGAAAACTAGAGGAAAATGAGGAAGAGAGACCTCAAGGCTAACGCAATCACTTTGGCTTCTCTGGCAAAACAAGATAGAAGGCTGAAACACTGCTACTGTTCATCTGCTTGTGTTATTTTATGTAATATTTAGAAAACGCCCAGGGAAAACATTTAAACATCTCAAAACAAAAGCAATCAGAATTTTAAACACCGAGATAGAAATGCCCAATTAACTTAGAAAAAACAAAAAGCAAAAAAGCCTCCCTGTTGAATTTCATGTTATGATTAGAACCAAAGTGACACTGTGTGCCTAGACTTTAAAATACATAATGCAATATCTTAAACTGTAAAAAATCATGTTAATTTAAACTAATTTGCATAAGGACATGTGATAACCATCAACTGAAAGACAGTAACGAGGAAAAAGGAACTACATGTTAGGTTGGATGATAATATTTCCAGTTATAAGGAGGCACAGTCTACTACAAATATCCATAATAATGCAATTCACCACATATTTACTAACTTCCTACTGCATGCAAAGCATTGTGTTAGTCCCATGAGAAATACAAACTCTCTGCCCTAAAGATACTTATAATCTGGTAGGGAAAATGAACACAACTAATCATATGAAAGTTTGGGGGGGAGGTGTTAAAAAAAAGTGTAAACTATGCTTTGTAGAGATTAAGAGAACAGATTTTGTCTTTATTAATAATCTAACATAGGAAATGAACTTCTCAAAAGCCACAATGGCAGATGATTCCTAACTGGATGTTATTAAACAAACCTAGTGTAGAGAGAAAGGTGATGTAAATTCCCCCAAAATGTGTGCAAATGGGAATAGAAACAAACAAAATGAGCTCAATTTGTAAATAAAAGAAGTCTCATCTGAAAATAGTCACTCAGAAGCATAAATATACGTATATCCCATGAACAAAGACAAGAAAGCAGAATTTCTCAAAATCTGAGGATTAATAAACATGCTAACTACTGGATCATTAAACTGGATCATTAAACTCTATAGATATGTATTAAAACATCAAATTATACTCCATAAATATGTACAATTAACAATGTGACAATTCAAACATAAAACCTATGGGCTAATGAATCACAATTAGGTGCAATTCAGTGTTACGACCAAAGGCCTAACATTGGGATCTTCAGTAAGTAAAGATGATGAAGGGGCCTCCAAGAACAGAATATAAAAGGGATATTCACTGGGGTAAAGCTCTGCTAGGAAAGAATATTCCATTATCTTGGGAAAAGAGATAACAAACCACAAGAGAGCACAGAAAAAAGCATTAAAGGTCTTTTGGAATCAAGAACGGGGGCAGGTGTTGGGGATACAGCTTAAATAAAGATATCACTTAAGTAAAAATGAAGTCTAAGTATGATGGGGAAAAAAGTCGAAAAGCCCAGAATCTCAGAGGAAGAAAGACAGCCAACCAATTGAATCATGCCTTCTAGCACAGGACAGTGACAAAAACCATGAGCTATCAAAACATGGTTAATTCAGAAACTATAGCTTCAATAATTATTGACTAAATTAGATTGCAATCAAAACAATCAAATTAAGGATGGAATAAACCCAATCGACTGTACCCTGGCAGATTGAACAGTTATTTTTTTTCTTTTTAAAAGACATTTTAAAAGATCAAATTAAATAATGTTTTTGTTCAAATTCAGAAAGCTACTTGAAACAAAGCATGTTGTAAGCTCTTTTAATCAAGGTGCCTAAAGGCATCTGAAATGGTTCTCAGTTAGTAAGTAGGCCTGTTTTGAAAGCATCTCAATGCACATTTGTGAGCTACTTCAATTCGCTGTTGCACGGCGACAAGCTACTAGCCCTGGTGACCCCTCTTACAAAATTATTGGTTGGGGAGAAACTCAGTCACTTTGGGTAATTAGTGTGGTTAATAAGTGTGGGAGACTGAAGTAATACATCTTTATTGGGGATGAGGAGAGTGTAATATTCCTTTTTAATCATGATAGTTGAGGGCTAGAAGATGACAGGCAAACCATGTTTTATTCTTTCCTTGCTCTGCCACCTATTCCTCTTCTTTATAATATGCTTCTATATTGCAAATTAATATCAGCTTGATGGGTGGCGCCTGTGGCTCAGTGGGTAGAGTGCCGGCCCCATATACCAGAGGTGATGGGTTCAAACCCGGCCCCAGCCAAAAAAAAAAAAATTAATATCAGCTTGACTACCATGTATTAGGGAGAAAACATTAAATTAATACTTAAAAATTAAACATCCTCATGGTCATGCCAAAAATTTCCATTTCAAAATCATCTTTGATTCACACACTCAAGGAAATATATTCCAAACCTAAACAATGAGTTAACTTTTACATCTCCTAAAAATATGTTAATTATTAAAAAGCATTCAATAGCTGAATAGTATTCCATGTCATACACATAGCACAGTTTATTAACCCCTTCATGAGTTGATGGGCACTTGAGTACATTCTACATCTTGGCCGTTATAAGTTGAGCTGGGATAAACATTCTAGTGCAAATGTCCTTATGGTTAAATGATATTTTTCTTCTAGGTAGCTCATACTAATGAGATGGTGACACTACATCTTTTGTACTAACCTGGATGGAGTTGAAGAACATTCTTCATTTGTACCCTCTTCTTAATCTGAAAATTTTTAAAAGCACTCAATAAAATACTCTTAATACTTGAGCTCTCATCACAATGGAGAGTCATAAACCAAACTTTGGGTTACATCTGGGGCTGAGGAAGCCAAATGCCCCTGTATTCCCTGCGGCATTGGTATTATCCTCTGACGACAAGGCTGGGGACTCGGAAGGACAGAAGAAACTACATAGCATCAGCCTACTTTCACCTAAAGCAGAATGTAGCTGCCCTTTGAGAACATGTGTCTCTATTATTCCAGCTCAACTCAAGCTAGTGAATTAAAGCTCCTCCTTGCTTTAGAAGAGTCCTGGGGCACCGCCCTTCTGTGTTCTGCTTTTGCTTCTTTTGTGCTCCTGTTCTAGCTGCTCAGCTCGGAAGCTCTGATTCAGTCGCCCCCTCTGGGGCACCTCAACATCAAACCTCCAGACTACAGAACTCTTTCCCAGGCACAAAATGGTTCGCAGGCTCTAAAGCACCACGAGTTTCTATCTGAATCCTTAGCACAATCTCTTCCTACTTAGGAAATAACTAATGGTCAACATAAATGAGAACAAAATCACTTGACACCTTAACAACTTTATAATATGATAAAAACTTACTATTGAATATTCATTTCTATTAAGCCAGAAAGCAAAATTTAATTTTTAAAAAACGGCAAGAAAAATATCTATCTGAGTGTTTAACAGCAGATATGCAATTTATTATTTTTTTATTAAATCATAGTTGTGTGCATTAATGCAATTATGGGGTACAATGTGCTGGTTTTATATGCAATTTGAAATACTTTCATCAAACTGGTTAACACAGCCTTCACTGCATTTTCTTTGTTACTGTGTTAAGACATTTATATTCTACATTTAGTAGATTTAACTTGTACCCTTGTAAAATGCACCATAGGTGTGGTCCCACCAATTACCCTCCCTCCACCCATCCTCCCCCTCTTTAAATTAAAATGAAGAGTCTTCATTAGATTAGAGAATATGTATCATTACAATAGATGCTAATTTATTCCCACGTGTCAGATCCCCGGGTGCCACTTTGTTGAAAAGAGGACCTTAGTTCTGGATGTCACGTTTCTGAACACTAGATAATCAGTCAGTTAAAATAATAGCATAAAAATGACCAGGCAAATCAAGAGAATTCTAGAAATAAGCTTGGGTAGTGAAGTAGTGTAAAAGTGATCTCAGGAGAGCATGGGCTCACCTATGTGGGGACAGACTATCTGGATGTCCCAGTCTCCTTTGCTCCCAAAGACCGGTTTTTGCCTAGACCTCCTGTCTAAGTTTTCCCTTTTCTGTACCTCGAACATCAATGTTTTCTCCTTCTCACTCTTTTTATTACCTTGCTGCTTCCAGATTTTAATATCACTAATCTTAATACATTTCCAACATTGTTGCTTTGAGTTTATTTTTCTTAATTATCCAGGAGTTTAAGCATGTTTCATCATATCATTTGTTAATTAATACCTTATTTTCATGAAACGAGAACCCTCAAGGCATGACCACCTCTGACAATACAAAGATATCTGTGGGCCGGCTCTACAGGTCACTTAAATAAGTGACTAGATTAAGAAAAGCCACTGAGATCCTTTCAGGCCTTTATCTCAGTCTGTAATTAACTCAGAGGTGGCAGCTGGCCAGATTGCCATTGTCATGACCACAAGGTCTGTATTGTGCAGCCACTACAGCCAAGACCACGCTATTTCTATGTCTGACTTGTGAAGATTTAAAGATTGAAGCAAATTAGAAAACATAGGTTTGCACTCAAATATATCAAACAAGAGAAGACTATATTCACTCATAACATAGTCTTAAGAAAACACGTTTCAGGATAAGTCAGACAAGACTGTACTTTCTGAAGAACTAACTGACCAGTGTCTGTCTCCTGGGTTATCTACTTTGTTGTTTGTGGCAGATGTAAGATCGTGTGGACTGCAAATATCAGGCTCCAGTGTGAACTTATTAATATTCCCGAGCTATCCAAATGTCAGGAGGCAGGAACAAGACAAACTTCATATGAAGGCAGGGTGTTTTTGTGACACCGAAGCTTAGAATCTACAAACAGAAGAGACTGGAGAGACACAGAAAAATTCCTAGGTTTGCTCTGCTAACGTTAGCTTGAAGATAAACACCACAGAAATTCTTTTTCACTTCAATCAATTCTTTTTCCTCTGAGGAGACACAGATCTTTACTAATATAATCTTTATTTACCAGCTGTTCTCTCCACTTTGCAAATGCTACCATGTTAAACTGTAACACTAGGGAAAAAACATCAAAGCGAGGAAATCTCTGCAATCACGTAATTGTTAGTGTTTTCTTATAACCAGTATGAAATTTGCCATCTATAAATGTTAGAGGAAGATGCAGAAATAAAGTGAGAAATAACCAAGCAAAGCTACTGCAGAGTTTAGCAATTGTAAGAATAGGGAGGACAGGACTAAGGAACAAATACCAGAGTAGAAAAGAAACTTGACTTTGAAAGAACAGGGGCATGAACTTCTGTCTTCTTAACCCTTCCTCTCTTAGCCCTAAACTGCTAATCTGTCTGGCTTCCCCTCCTTCATTTATAGAAGAAAGGGACACTGTAGCTATAGGAATTAGACAGTGAGAATTACACTGTATATAATCTCCCATCTTTAATTTAAGGGGAAAATTAAAATACAAGTAAATAAAGAATTCACCATTGGCTACTAAGTTCCTGTTTTCCTAATTCTCACTTTGACAGAAAGCAGTCCTTGGTAGAGGAAAAACCCTATTTGCTCCATGATTAGGAAGGAACATGTGACAGTATTCGACCATTGTTTCTACCTATGAAACTCCCTGTAGCTGAAGAACAACTTTTCTACCAATCCTTAGTTTACAAAAGGATAAAGTTTTCTGAATTCTCATATGAGAACTTCCATCACTTTAGGAACTCCCAAATGCTTTCTCAAATGCTTCTGACTGCCCCCAAATCTTCTTCCTATTTTATCTGGTGGTGGGTTCACCAGGTTGTTACACAATACAGTTTGTGAATGATGTGGATTTTAGGCACATCTTCCTTTCCTAGCAGGTGGTGAAATCCTTACCATAGTAGCCCAGGGCTACAGAAACAAAGCCAAAAGGCCAATGCTTCTAAACTGAACGTGACAATTAGCTACCCACTCTCATGTAGAACTTGATCTGCAAACGTTGTATAAATTCGGAGGAGGGAAATGAATGAAATGAAAAGAAAGAAGATTTGAATATGTACATAATTCATATGTATTTCATATTGTATATATATTGTAATAAGTAGATAATATTGTAACAGAGGGGTAGTTCTAATCTCTCTTAGATCTATTAGAATGATGGAGACGATACAGTCTTGCCCTAAAGCAGAGTCAAAGGCAATGATTTTAATCTCTTGTACACATAATGCCTACTTGGTGGTAGTAGCATAACCATAATTAATCATGATAAAGAAAGGTCTTCATATCTTAATATGTAGGTTTTTAAAAATTACAAGTATTCAGTTATGACAAGGTTGGCAGGCCAGCAGATGCCTGCCATTGAAGAGATAACTTGTTACAGTCTCGGTTCTGAGATCTCATGTGATTCTCCCACACCACACCCGAGGAACCAGGAGTAGTCAGGAGGCAGAGAGGGAGGGGAAATATGAAGAGAAGTCTTTATTTTTGTTACCTGGGGGAGGGAGTGGGAGAGGCTGGATCAGCAGGTGCAGGACAGACCAGTTTGAATAATTTCAGCCAGGACTTAACACCTAACCTATGTGGCCCTGGAATGATTAAGACAGGTGGATAGTGGCCCAGAAGAGTGAAAGCCTGATAAAGGAGATCGGTTGCTTTGCATTCGAAAAGTGTGTTGATGGGCAAGTTGTTTACCTTGCGTAGGAACTGGCTAGCTCTGGAAGGGAGAGTGCCTGCAGGATCAGCCAGGCTACAGACCATAAAAGCCTCGGATACAGACACTAGGAGACTCGCTTAGTCCACTCCACTGTCTAGCAGGGGCCCCAGGTGGCAAGAGCCAGGAGTTTCTATCACAGCCCTCAGTAATGATCTATGCAATTTTAAAAGGTCACTTTTCCAGCCTTTAATTCCTCTACCAGTCAAATAAACATTATTTGACTTGATAAATCTTTAATATATTTTAGGTATTTATTTGGCATTCTTAGAGTTATGATCGCATGACAAAAGGAGATTCATTCTTTATTATATTTCACAAGATAGTGGGATAAGAATTTAGATTGTAAATTTTGTTTGATGTAAGAAAATTTGGTTTGAGCACATATGGTTTTTTTAGCCAATCTCCAAAGTGGTCATGTTGTTTCTGTAACTCACAATACACAAAATTATAATATAAAAATGAGGAGTGCCTGCTCATGCCCATGGCTTCCTCTAAAGACACGAACTCGTCAGCACTGCCAGGTCCAGGCCTCCTTCATCAGGACTATCTCATTTTTATTGATTCCTGACATAGACAAACAGCACCCGCATTTCATCTTCTTCTTATTTGGCTTTTATGTAGTAATGAGGACATGGAGGTTTCACTACAATTTGGTAATCAATAAATTTGTGCATAACTGCCAACAGCCAGCAAGGCAAATAGTCTTTAAGCAAAACACAAATGTGGATTTGAGATAGTAAGACAAAATTCAGGGATGTTGTTTCTAACCATATGGGAACATCCTTGTGAAATACACACCTTCTAACATTTCTAACATTTTGGCAATAATTCTTCACTACTTTCATTACTCTTAAACCTTACATCTGACTGGGAATTGTTCACCATTTTTATGTTTTAGTTGTGTGTCAGTATATATATATTTGAACTCGAAAGTTCCAGTTTCAGGGGAGCATTAGGTCACTAAAAAAATTGTATACTATGATCATATTTTTGTAAGTGCAAATACAGATATTTAAAACCTTGAAAAAATAATGTCAAATATTAATAGACATTTTCTTTCAATGATGAGATTGTTTCTTTCAGTGATGAACAGATTAGTTTTCTTCTCTATATTATTTTTTACCTTCTGAGCTGTTTTCATGAGTTTACATTTCCTTCATAATGAGGGAAATTAAAGTTATTCCTAGTTTTCAAACCAAAAATTCCAATATCTTTAGGGAATGTTTTTGTGAAAATGTCAATGACCATTAGAAAACTTAGACCAAGAGTAAAGTGGTCACTTTCTTATAGATGTTTAGATCACTATATGGCTTATTTCCCTTGCTCAGGAACTTCAGTTGCTAATTAGTAAAATCTCTGGTATGTGGATAATATTTAAGGTCATGAAGCCAGATGCTATAATGAGGACTAATTGAAAATTGTTCTTGGGCATAGTTCAGTAAAGCAGCCCTCTATTCTAAGGTTATAGAAGTTATACTAAAGGAGAGAAGTTCAGCATTTAAAGGAATTAAAATAGCTCATCAGCTACTAGGAAGGTCCCACTTCAAACCATTTTTGAGCCTCAGCTCCTCAGGTTCATTCTGCCTGTTTGATGGTTGTAGGGTTGCTCCTCTTGTTTGATCCAAATTGCAGAATAATGAGGTTAAATGTGCCCATTAATTCATGAGTGGATTAACAAAATGTGGTATATGTATACTGCGGAATAATACTCAGCCAGGAAGAAGGATGAATTAAAGCTTTTTACAATAACTTGGATAGAATTAGAGACCATTATCCTAACTGAAGTATTTAAAGAATAAAAACAAACACCACGTGCACTTGCTATTAAATTGGAACTAACGAATGATTCTGTATGTTTACGGAAGGAAATGAAATTCAGGGGCAATCCAGCAGAGGCAAGAGTGGAGGAGATGAGTGAAAACCTACCTAATAGGTACAATGAACATTATTTTCTGAGTGATGGACACATTTATAACCTGACTTAAACATAACAAAAGTGATCCACCGAAGCAAAAACATTTGTGCCCCATACTATTTTGAAATAATAAAAAATAAATAACTTTTGAAAAACTGAAAACCCCTTTTACTAGGTGGTTTTACATAAGGAACGACTGCTTTGCATTTGAGGACTGTGCCAGTGTCTCCAGCCAGGCCTTCTGCAAACCCAAGATTCTCAAACTGAGTTGCTCAGGAGCAAGCCCGTGACCAAAGCAATATAAGTCTATTACCACCAGTTCCAAAGCACTTCAGTTTGCTCCTGTGATCACAGGTCAAAAGCAGATTCAAATTCAAATAATAGGATTCGTAAGGTGGGATTACAGTATAGAGAAGTTCTCTAAATTTCTCTCTTAAGTAAACCATCTGAAACTCCCTGCTCAAAGCAATGGGGAATCTTGTGTGGCCCAGCAACTTACAGCATTTGATTTGAAAAGGGAAAAGCAAAATAACAAGTCTGTAAACTCTGATGTGTTAGATGTTCATCCTAGCTTCAAAAATCAAGACATTTTTAAAATTTGAGAAGTCAGAGAACAAAAGAGCAGGAAAAGCTTCTCTAAAAATAATTGAAGTGGTGGTCAGTCCCTCTTAGTTTAATGTTTTCGTGCTCATTCCTCTGTGTTATTTGTGGAAGAAAAAGGATAGGAGAAACTGTTTTAAATCAGGAACTTTTGCAAGGCACTGCACTAACGAATTAGTATACATATTGTTTTTTATAGAATCACTTATCAGTTTTTTTCTCATTGCCTGCAGCATAGCAAATTTCCAAACTTTATGTCTCAGTTGTCAAGCATGTCAATAACAGATATCACAAACGTGTCACTAACTCTGCTTAGGGTCAAAATTATTGTTACTAATTAATTATACATTGGAATCATCAAAGTTTTATGTTGAAGAACAAAATACCTTCAAATATATCCATTCACTTAATTCTCCTTTAAAATAATGTTATTGTCCTTGTTTCCAAAACAAGTATTTGGGCATAAAAGAATGGAGTTTGTTAGGTGAAAAAAAGGCTACCTTGTAGGAGCAGGAGTAACAGCAACTCATAGTGCTAAAAATTAAGTTTTTTAATGGGTTCTCAGGTCAAAGGTCACATGTCCCCCCCTTAGATATGTCAGCTGTAGCACAGTTTAGATGGAATGAGACGTAAGTAACCAATAAGTAAACTCAAGGTCTTTGCCAATAAATTCAGTTAATAACACACAGTGTCATCTTGGAATAAAATTGGTGCTTAAAAAGTAGAAAGGTAAATGGTTTTTAAAATTTTTCAAAAATGTAATACATTGGATTAATATGAGGGCACATACTATTAGGTTACATGGTTTGTGTTTGCAAGGTAAAATCTGAGCTGCAGTTGTGACCTCCGCCCAGGAAGTGTGCCATTTTCCTCTACATTGTATCTGTTAGGAGGGAATTTACCAAACCCCCTCTACCCTTCCCTCCTTGAAATTAGTTGAGTTTTTCTCTATTGTGTGCACATTGTTGATAATCTGTAAGTTTCAATGTAGTGTTGAGTACGCAGGATGTTTGATTTTCCATTCTTGTGATGCCTTACTTAGGAGAGTGTTCTCTAAATCCATCCAAGTTATAACAAAATCTCCATCTTTTTACAGCTGAATAGTGTTCCTTGATATACATACACCACAGTTTATTAATCCATTCATGTGTTAAGGCACTTGGGTTGTTTCCACATCTTTGCAATTGTACATGGGCCCCCCCACTATAAACATTCAAGTACAAATGCCCTTATGATAAATGACTTGTTTTTTCTTTGGGGTAGATTGAACTGCAGGATCAAAAGGAAGGTGTAGTTTTAGTTCTTTGAGGACTCTCCATACTTCTTTCTATAAAGACTGTATTAATAATGAAAATTGCTTATACGACCAGGTTTTTAAAAAATCTCAAAAGATAACAATAAATGTAAAAAAAAGCTCACAAGAACGTAGAATTTGGTAAATTATTAACTTGCCATCAAAATATGCAAAATGATAACTTGCTATCTTCATGTTTAATTTTTTCTTAATCAAAATTTGAAACAAAAGGGCGTAATGAATCCTCATGTTCTCATCACTGATTCAACAAACATCTGCCCAGGACCAAGTCTGTTTTCTATCTACTCTTCTCCTATACTACAAGCAGACCCCCAAGTGCATCGATTTCATCCACTAACATTTCCTGTGTATGCCTACAATGTAAAGACTCTGTTATTTATTTAACCACAGAACCATTACATTTAAATATTTAGGTTTAACATTTAGATGTTAAAATAAAATCTAAAAAATGTGGAAGCCATCTTTTGATATTAGCATATATTAAAATCTTGACAGCTTTCCCATTTCCAATTGTTCATAAATATGTAATATATTTCCACAGCTGTCTCTTTGATCGGGATCCAATAAAGTCCACCTTGAATTGGATTGCTTTGGCTCTTATGTTCTGTTAATGTGTAAATATCCTATCTCTCTTTTTTCTTCTTTCAACTAAAGTTTTGAAGAAACTACATTGTTTGTATTGTACTCTGGACTTTGTTATTATATTCCCTGGCATCATTTGCCATGTTCTCCTGGAGTCCACACTTACTAAATGATTAGTAGGATACAAAAGCTTTAGCATAGTCAAGATCTATTTTATATTCCTAGAACATTTCATAGGAGTAGTTGTGTTTTTCCTTTAAAGGGAACATAATGTACAATATTATCTCTTTTTGTTATAATCATTGATGATCTTAGCTCCAGTAATTCATCAGGATTCACATAATGACAATTCTTTATTTTTACCATTTTTTCATTTATTACCTGGGATTCCTTTATAAAAAGAAATTAAACTCTACCAATATTTGGTTAACCCGTAATACAAATTTAATAAGGTAGACAAAATAAATTATTTCCAAAAAAAGAATAAATGATTTCCTTCTCTATTTACTAGTTTTCAACTATTACAAATTAAGAGTCTTTTGTTTGTTTTAGTATTGAAACATATTTTAAGCTATTTTATACTGAATAAACACATTTAAGCTATTTTATACTGATGAACATTTGTATTATAAAAGGTTGGTTTTTTTAAAGTCAATATACTATATGAAGTTACTACTTGGTGCATTTGTATACCTCAGCTCTCCTAAACAAATTTGTTCCAAATTAATAAAAGAAAGCAAAAGAGGAAATACAGAGGTGGGCTGAATGTTACAGCTGGTGATTCTTACTGTGAAAGAGTTGGTTAAGCCTGAGGGGTTAAGCCTGTAATAAAAGTAAAAATATCCCCCGGGAGCTTCAAAAAGCAGAGAATTGCTTTCTCTTTACCTGTAAGAGAATATGGGGTATTTTTAAAATTTACCTTTCTTGAAGACAAAAAATAAAGAAAATCTATGGCCCAAACAAGGAAGCCCCTGAGGGGCCAATGCCAATCCCATGAGGCCCCCTGCGCTCCCCAATGTGTTCTTGGTGAACTGAAGAGGTCCTGCTGCTCAGCACCCCTGCAATACTAGGCATGTAGCCAGGGTCAGGGTCATGCCTGGTTCTCGTGCATCAGAAGAACATTTTCCCATCTATGTCTAAGAGGAGACAGAACCTGAGCTTCTTAAATACCTTGCCACTTCTGAAGGGATAAACCCCAACTTTGTAACTTCCCATTCCCTACAAACTGTTCTAGCTGAATCATCCCAGCTAGATAGTATCCACTGTATTTCTGTCACCCTCTCTTCACTAAAGCGGCTATAACCTAGAAGGAAAGCAACTAAACTCTCCGCTCTTCTCTGATTATACTTGAAGTCCCCTTTGCAGCCCTTGCTCAGGCTGCTTCCCTTCTCTAGTTATCCCCACTTGTTTCCACCCCTTATCTTCTTTGATCCCTCTACCCTTGAGCCACAATTAATCTTCCCCTTTGTGGCAGGTAAAATAACAGCCTCCAACGATGTCCACAACCTAATCCCTAGAACCAGCCAATATGTTACTTTATGTGGCAACGGGAAATTAAGGCTGCAGCTGGCATTAAGGTTGCTAAACGATCAGCCTTAAAAGAGAGAGATGAAGTTGGGTTACACAGGTGGGCTCGGTGTAATCACAGAGTCCTTCAAAGTGGAAAAAGAAAGCAGAAAATTAGGTGGAAATGATGTGATGAGGACGCAACCCATCATTGCTGGCTTTGACAATGAGGAGAACCATGAGCCAAGGAATGGAGACAGCCTTAAGAAAGTGGAAAAGGCAGAAACATTCTTTCCTAGGATGATAGGATCTAGGGTACTTTGATTTTATACCACTAACATCTGTGCTGGACTTCCAATTTAAAGAACTGTAAGAAAAATATATTTGTGTTGGTTTAATTAAGCCCAGGAGAGTGTGGTCATCTGTTATGGAAGGCACAGAAAACTAATATCCCATCCTTTTTGTTCACATGATGCTTTGTAACGTTATATTTGTGTAGTCATAAGCAGTACAAATGTGCTTCAGAGTAGGTAACACTTAGATTCAAATTTCTTTCTTACAACTTCTGCGTTGTGTGACCTTGGGCAATTAAAGTCACTTCTTTGAACCTCACTGACATTAGGCCATATGTTTACAACTTTCTATTGCACATAGCTCCGCTCCTTTGAGGGATTTATTACAGTTGTAATTACATAATCAATTGAGCACATAGTTAAATGCCTGTCTCTCCCTTGACATAATGGTCTCTGGAAGGGAAGGAGCCCCCTGTCTCTCTTGTCAGCTGCAAACTTGCATCCCTAATGCAAAGCCTCTTTAAAATCGAATGGATTTGAGTAAATTTACCACCTTAATTTTTAACTTTAGTTTTTAATTAAATCATAACTGTATACATTTCTGGGGTACAATATGATGATTTGATATACAATGTGCAATGCTTAAGTCAAACTGATTAACATACCCATCACCTCACTTATTTTTTGTGGTAAGACATTTATGATTTATTCTTAGTTATTTTGAAATATACTCTTGCATTGTGCCCTTTAGTTTCCTAAAAAAATACTTTCCAATAAAATATCAATATATTCAGAACAGAAAAATGGATTCACTGAATTAAGTATAATACAGGGTCTTACAGAACATCACTCAGTAGATTTCCTAATCTCCTCTTTCGACGCTCATTCTCTAAGTTACTTTATTTTTTGGTGTTTTCTTGCCCTTTGTCGTGCTAACAAGGAGCTGCTTTCCTGTTAGGTCTGTCAAGGACAGGTGGTGGGTTTCCCAGCTGAAGTTGTGCCCCCCCTTCCCCCAGAGCATCTCCACATACGTGGGCACCCTGTAAGTCCATAAACGTAATGTGATAAGCTCTGGGGGCCTGATGCAGGCTGATCAGCCAAAGGCCCATTCACTAATTGACAGCGAGAACTGTACTGGGAAGAAGAATTGTTTTTCCTGCACTGGATTATAACTTCTTTACTCAGCAAGAAAATTTCCTTAGGAAAAAAATGTTTTCGTTAAGTTTTTAAAAAGCAAAGAACAGACAAATACCGTATACATAACTTATAATACAAAGCAGATGTGGAGGCTATATAAGCAACTCTGACTACAATGCTATTTACAAATCATATTCATAAAAGAATGATTCTTTTATTTGAATGCATCTAGAATTGCATTTTACTATGCAATGATCAGGCATAAATGATTAGTAGACCATATAAATAAGTACCTTATATCCAGACCATCCTCCAAAATAAGCAGCTTTTAAAATGCTGTAACAATGTCCCTTGCAACACTTCACATCTTATTTCTGAATCTTAAAGACCTTTTATTTCAATTAACAAATGCCTAAACTACAGCCATTTTCCAGAAAGTTCTATCCCAAACAGTTTCTTGATGTGTATTTAAGCCCTGTTAAGACAATTAGTAAAAAAGGACTCTGTAGAACATTGTAATGGTGCATTGTTCTTGGGTTTTGAAGTTCTAGCTTTAAACTGAGCCCAGCTTGGTTGTCTCAAGGAACTTTAAGTCCCCATAAAAACACTTGCCTTCCATTGTGTTGAGCTCTCAGGGGCTATGAAGAATGTCTATAAGAAATACTGCATAGTTACAGAAAGAATGTATCTGCACCCTCTAAGAGAAAAAGGGAGATTATGTTGCTTTAGACAGCTCATTATTCCTGCACAATCACAAACGCCTGAATTATCAGTCAAATTCACATGAAATAAGTTTTCCTTAGCCTCAAGCTTTATTAATAATTAAAACCAAAGAATTCAAACCAATAATGGTAGTATCATTAATATTTAGAAAGCCCCAAACATCAGTCGTAGTTTTCAGAGTACCCTTTTCTCTATCAGGGTTCATTTGATTTCAGAGTTATACCATCTAATCAGGTGCCAATCAGATTAGCACAGGAAAACCACTGATTTGAGGATCTCATCAGATTATAAGCCTCATTAATCACATAGCCCTGTCCTGGCCACATAACTAAATTCCACTCTTTAGCACAGCTGCAACACATAAAGTCATAAATTTCAGATTTTTAATAATTATCAAACCAGACAAACTAGATGCACTTTTCCAAAATCTGTCCTGTAAGACCCTCACGTGTGTCTGAGCAGATACATTGTATCAGTCTGTGTTTTCAAGGTTTCAGGTCAGTCTTACCTCAGACCTCCCTAAAAAAGGGATGAGGCTACAAACCCACTGTTACCTTTTTGTTTTCTTCTCATTTCCTATATAAGGGTCCTTGGAATAAACAAAAGGATTTGTTTGGATAAACTTGGATAATCTCAAACAATTTATCAAGGCAAAAAGTCACTCTTAAGAAGCTGTTCTTACTTTCAACTGACACGGAGAATTATATAACTCAATATAATTCCTTCCTTTTTTTTTTGCTTTAGCTTTCATAATATGTGCCCAAAATGAGTATATAACAAATTATTTAAATCCAAGGTTATTTTCTCTTTTGAAATGGATCTTTTATTTTAAGCAAACTCAAACTGTTTTAAAAATAAATATAATACAAATAGCTAAATGTTGTATATTTATCTAGAAAAAAAATCACAACTTTTTTCTTTCATGCAAGCTCTTATATCTATAGTTGTCATTGACAAAAAAAAATTGCTGATGACAATATTATTTCTTTTCCTCTCCTCCTTCTTCACCTTCTCATGCTCCCTCATCACGAACTACGATTTATACACATTGTGGTCAAAGGTCACATAATTTCCTATTACAGAAAATGATCCTTCCCTACCATGTTTTCCCAGAGCAAAGCTCCCTGAGTTAACACACTGACCCTGCATCACAAACCCACGAACCTTAACCAGCTGTTGCCTATTCACTCTTTCTGAAGTGCCTAAATTCCTGGGCACTAGATAGCTTGAGGGAATAGAAATTCTAATCCATGAGGATTGAATAACTGGTCATGGGCTGCAGACATGATCATCATGCCGAGGGGAGCAATGGGGAGTGGAGGTGATCTACAGTTGTGCAAGGTAGGAAGGAGGATTTAGAAACGGGTCTTATATTTTATGATTAGGCAGAGACCAAAGAGAAACATAATCAGGAAGGAAAAAACAAAAGAGTCAACCACATAACATTTTTCTCTTTCATTTAGGAAGATTAAACATCCTAGAATTCTAAAATATTGAGATTAAAGGAACTTTAGAAATCATTCTATCTAACTCTTCATTCAAAGGAATTTAAGTTCAAACTGGGAAGAGAAAGACTAATTATAGGGCAAAGCAAATCTTTGTCTTTGCAAGTTTCTTATTTTTCTCCTACATGTTCTTATGGTTTTTCTTTTCCATGCAAAATTTTTGTGTGTCAGTTTTCTCAGCCTTTTCCTTAATAGAATCAAGAATTTTAGTTGTAAATAGGAAAGTTCTTTTCTATTTCAGTTTATAGAAGAATTCACTTACTTCTAGTGCACACAGAGTTGGTTTGTAGTTTTCATTTTAAAAAAAAAATTCATATCTCTAATCTATCCGAGAAGTTATTCTTGTGTACAATTTGAGGTAAGAACCAAATTTTATCTTGTTTTTGCAACTCAAACTCATAATAATGTAAATTTCACTTGTTTAAACTCATGGTTTCTTTTTTTCTCTTAACACAAATGGAAAGATAGGAGGTAATGCAATGGCTCTTCTCTTCATATTAAAAATGTATCTTTTTAAACATATTTATTCAGTTAATGCAATTTTTTGAAAACTTTCTTTTCCCAGTGATGTACAATGCAGAAATTATTATACAAGGTGTCCATGAAGGTCATATCCAATGCATCCTGGCCACCTGCATATACTCAGATGTACAGGGGGTTTTCTGCTGTGTTCCACTGTACTATCAGTCTATTCATGACAGTCCACACTGTTTTAATGTAGAGGCTATTGGCTACATCATCTGATGTATTAAAGATATCCTTCTCCCTTTCTCTTTTCCCCTATATTTTTTCATTGCTATTCAAGTTTCCTATTGTTTTTTACATAAGCTTCAGAATCAATTTACCAAACAATATTGTTTAAATTGGTATTTTTCTTAATATCTTATTTCATCTTGGGTAGAATTAATATCTTTATGATGGCTATTCACCCTTTCTAAGGAATATGTGATACCTTTCTATTTGTTCAAATATACTGTATATTCTATGGTGCTTTAAAATTTTCCTTGTACTGGGTGGCACCTGTGACTCAAAAGAGTAGGGCCCTGACCCCTTATACTGGAGGTGGTGGGTTCAAACCTGGCCCTGGCCAAAAACTACAAAAAAAAATTTTTTTTCCTTGTACCTTCTGTGCATTTAACTTTATACTTTACCATTTTTAGTTGTGTTATTTCTATTTATTCAGGGAGTTTTAAATTTACATCATAATCTTCTGCCTTTACTCTCTCTCATCTTTGTTTTAACTTAGATGTTGCAATTAAATATGTGCAGCGATACTCACCAGCCATCCTTTTACTAAAATTATCTCTTGATTGGATGAAAATTGTTCTATTGAATATTTCTTAAAAAGTACTCATGAGTGCACTATTCCCTGAGTTCTTAAGTGGTTAAAACGAATTTCCTTTAGCTGTGAAAATTGAAGTACAGAGTATAAAACCCTTGGTTCACATGTTCTTCCTTGAATTTCTTGGAAATGCTACTTTATTTATCTAACATTTTATGCTGGTGATGACAATTTCTGGTCTGAGTTTTTAAATTTCTTATTTATGGGTTGTCTTTTGTAGCTGCAATTACTCATTTAATTATGTTCATTTCATGTTTTAGTATTCTGTAATAATTTCTCTTTCATTTATGGCTTTTTCCCAGGGCAAGGCAATTATCATAATCCTATAAAACTCTTCCATTTTCTTTTCCTTTATTTGTTAAAAAAAAAAAAGTGAACAAGTAAGTAGTGCTGACCATCTCATCTAGAGAAGGATAAGAGTTGTTTCAGTATCAAAGTAAAAAGTGGCCAATTTCCCATTATTTCTACATGGTGGCACTTTGCCTCTCTTATGAGTTGATTTTCTCTTCCTGGGACTCAGATGTCTCTTTGTTATCAAATAAACCCTCTGGCTGCTTGTCCATTACCTATTTTTAATTATTCTTTTAAAGTGCTATTTCAGTATCAGAAACGATGAGAAATTTAGCATTTTTTCTTGCTAGTGAGCCCTACATATCCAAAATCAATAACCTCTGTTTCTTCCCACATTCCCTAAGATTTAAAGAAAAATTAGAATGCTGTAAATAAATGTGGTACCAGATGCACTCCAGCAAATGATAGCTCTTGGAATAGCATTTGAAATGACAATGTGTACTCACTTGGAATTCAGAAATGAAAATGTCCCAGTGCCTTGCTTTATTGCTGAAGGGAATCAGCCTTATACCACAGCAATTGCCTGTTCCCACCAGCTGACAATGAAATGAATACTCTGTAGGAGATGAGATGATTGTAGCATTAAACTTAGCAGCCTCTCCATGATCCTGCAAGACTGCTACTGAATCTAAACTAAATCAGTTCTGAGGGGAGTCTGTGTAACACTTGTTCATCATTGAAAATCTGGTGGGGAAAAATGAGTGAAATCAAATGAGTTAGAAAAGACATTATAAACCAAGAGACAGCTCGGGGATCTGTTTTAGAGTAGGCCGAGAAAATGGGACAGAAACAGCCAAACAGCCTGAGGAGCGTTGAAATCATCTGCGAAAACTTCAGAGATTGTTTTATTAGTGTCATCAGTTGTGATCATGAGAATAATAGTGATCTGGTGAGCAATGAACACAAAACAATGCGCTGGTAACATCACTGGCTGTAGGAAGAAAAGAATAATGTAGATTCCCTGGCCGGTATGTGTGGCATCTAAGAAGCCCAGGGTATGAGCAGAGCGGGGACACTGAGCGAATTAAGAGTAAATGTCTAAGATGAAGAAGCAGCCACACTCGTGGTGACATTAGTCTTCCTGGCTATTGTCTTGTTTAGAAAGGTATGAGCGAATGAAGGATTAGTCCCAGGGGTCCCAGGGGTGAAGGGAGCAAGGCGAAGGAGAAAAGCATAAAATGCATGGGTAAAGCTTTCTGCATGTGAGGATATAAGATTCCCAACAATGCCATCAGTTAGGTGCTGATTTCCATTCTACATATGAAGTAATCGAGGTTTGGAAAAGTTAAGAAAATTGCCCAAATGCCACACAGTGAGTGAAGAGAACAGGTGGCTGGGTGCCCAGTGAGGCAGAGCCCCAATTCCAGATTGAGACCAAAGCTGGACAAGAGGGTGAAATGGAAGATGCCGAAGATGTGATGTCCTCCGCAGGGGCCTTTCTCATCTACATGACGCTGCTGTGAGTCACTCCTTTTTTAATCTTAAAGAAATTGGACAGCACTTGAAGACTGGGCACCACACGTGAATGTGGAATGTGAAGAACCTCGTTTTTATACTCCTGTCATGCAGTCATATGTTGCTTAATGACGGGGATACGTTCCTAAAAAAGGCAATGTTAGGTGACGATTTTGCTGTTGGCAAACCTCAGAGAGCGCCTTACACAAACCTGGTAGCCTGCTAGACACCCGGGTTATATGTAGGCTGCAAGCCTGTCCGCGTGCTTCTGTGCTGAATACTGCAGGTAATACAATGGTAAGTAATTGTGTATCTAAACGTTTCTAAACCTAGAAAAGATGCAGTAAATATACAGTATTATAATCTTATGGGATCACTGCCCTGCATGCAGCGTGTTGTTGAGCAAAATGTCTTTACGGGGTGCACAACTATATTTATATTTATGCCCCTATCTGCAAGTGAACAGGTCCAGAAAGATGTAAGAGATTCTTCAATTGGGTGAGTGTAAAATTTCATTTTTTAAGACCAATTTTGGCTCTAGTAACAGACCTTAGTAGCTAAAATATAAAATTATTTGGAAAGTATGAAACATTTCTTGTGGTCAAAATGCAATTTTAAGTCTGTGATAAAAAGGCTTCATAAATGTTGATGCAATTGTAAATCATACCAAACTCCATCTCCTAATTACTATTACTTATAAGAGAATTATGCAAGAGTTTGCATCCAGCCTGGGCAACATAGTTATACCCCATCTCTAAAAATTAAAAATTAAAAAAAAATTATGTTTGAAATAGTAGTGTATTATCAGTTTGCTTTTTTACTTATTTCCTGCATATGTGTGTGATATTTATGAAGAATTCCTGGCGATTAGTTATGTTTTGTGAAAGCACACAGCCACAACCATTAGTCAATACCTTTAATGAATGTACAAATTAAGGGAAAAGAAAGACATTAAATATTTTTAATTGGTGTTGTTATCTGCAGTGATTTTTGTATGCTTGATCCATCAATTTCAGAAAAATATGACTAAATATCCTGTTGTGTTTTGAATTTGTCTTTTTTTTTACAGATCTATCAATTCTTGCTTGATATATTTGAAAGTATTATTATTTAATAGACTTTGGTGTAAAAGTTGGTGAATTAACAATTTCAAAAATTCAAAACACTTTCAAACTTGTTTATCTTTAATAATGATATTTTATTTTAAATTTTTCTTTGTATGATGCTAATGTAAGTATACCAACTTTGCTTTGGTTAGGTACACATTTTCTTTCTTTTGACTTTTAGATTTTCTTTGTGTGATACTAACATAAGTATACGAGATTTTGTATTGGTTAGGGTTGGTTAGGATTATCTTTTTCTACTCTGATTTTCAGAAATTTGGGGTCCTTAATGTTTTAAATGTCTTTTATCAAAATGATATAGCTGAATTGTATACATGAGTTGACATTCTGCTGTAACAAAGAGCTTTTCCTTATTTCTACTTACTTATTCATTTATTTATAGACATATGAATTCTTATTTTATACCCTGAATTGTAAATTGTTATTATCATTTTTTTTGGCTCAGTACTCCCAGATTTAGACAGTGAAATCCTCTTTAACATGGCTGCTCCGGTGTCTACTTGACATGAACCTAGAAATCTTTTAGCACTTCCTTATTATTACAAAAAGATACATTGGGTTGATTTTATATTTTGCCTGTCTCTATCCCAGTCCCAGAATTAGTCTCTAAGGATCTCTGACCTTTTAGTGTAAAATGGTACAGTAAATAACTCCTTAACTGTGGGAGATATATTCCAAGATCCTCAATGGATGCCTGTAACCACAGATGGTACCAAATCATACATATAATAGTTATGTCCTTAGACATGCATACCTATGATAAAGTTTAATTTATAAATTAGACACAGTAAGATATTAGTACCAATATAATAAAAGAGAGCCACTATAACAGTATACTGTAATAAAAGTTATGTCAGTGTCGTTTCTCTCTCAAAATACCTTAATGTACTGTATTCACCTATGTTCTGATCATAGTTGACCATGGGTAATTGAATTTATGTTCAGTATTTTTTTCTTGTTTTCACTATACACACACACACTCATGTATATACACATATACATATATGAATAGAGGAAACACAGAGAAGTCTAGGGCAGTGAAGCTATTCAGTGTGATACTATAGAATCACATTTTTTCCAAACCCATAGAATGCACAACACTCAAGAGTGAATACTAATGAAAATTATGGGCTTTGAGTGGATTATGATATATCAATGTAACTTTATCACTTAAGATAAATATACCACTTTTGGTAGGAAATTTTGCTAATAGGTAAGGCTAGGTATGTGTAGGAGCAGAGAAAATACAGCAAATCTATATACTTTCTGCTTAGCTTTGATATGTAAAAACTTCTCTGAAAAATATTTTTTTAAGTATGCACAGTAGATGTGTTCATTACTACTGATGTGTTCATTGCTTCTAAACTCTCTCAGCAGAAATAGCTAAAAAGTGCAAACACTCATACAGCTTACTTTTTCCTTGTCTTTTCCCACTTAATTTCTACCTGGACATTTTAATTACTTTCTCGTTCATCCATTGTATCCATTCAATCTGTAAATTCTTTAAGATCTACCATGAGCCAATCAATAAACCTCCTTATTTCAGGGAGGTAATATTCTAAGTATGTTAGTCATTTACTGTAAGATAACTTTAGAGGATTTAGCATTTCCACCATTTATCTATTTTTAGTCTGCAAGATAAGTCTATGTATTATAATACTGATTATATAACAATAAAGTTATTTTTATCTGAATCTTTATTCAACATTTTTATTAGTATGCAAAAATCTTATCGCTTATGTCTAAGTAAATATATTTATTTCTTAGCACACCAAAGGGAATTTATCAAGCTTTGGCTAAGACTTTTTTCCTCAAATAGCAAAAAGTAAACTTGAAATATTTAGAAAATAGGAATGGGGGTAGAACGATGGCTAAATAGAAATCTCCAGTAATCATGCCTCCCCCTGAACACCAAATTCAACTGGTATCGACACAAGCAAGCACTTTCAGAAGAATGAAAAATCAGCTGGATTTGACCTTGTATTGAGAAAAGACCCGCTCAGGGGTTATGTATGCCAACTTTCCCTGCTCTCATTTCCCAGAGATGCCACACTGCCTTTGGAGTGGAAAGAGAATTTGTATGCCTAAGGAAGGGAGAGTAAAGTGATGGTGGGATTTTTCGTTAAAACTCAGGGCCACCCTGGAAAAGGGGAACACAGCACCATCTGGCGTAGTCCTCTGGTACCAACGGAGGCAGCATTTAGAAAGCCCACCCCGCCAGAGGGAAATCCTCTGCCCTTAAACCCAAGTTCCAGCTAGCCCCCTACCAGCTGATAAAAAGCATCCCAGGAATTGTCCAAAGTGTGAATTCATACACTACTCATGAATTTAGTGTATACCTTGGGGTTCTGAAGCAAATTGGAAAGGTGAAAAGGGCAATAAGGGAGTCCCTTAGAAGCTGACTGAAAGTCAGAACAACCATTGTCTGAATGTGCATTAAAACGATGTGTAACATAAACACATTTAAGAATGTATTCCACTACCAAACGGCAAATTTCAACAATGCAAAAACTACAATTACTCTCTCACCAACCTATGATTAGATTTGCTTTAAACTCCACTTGAAATTTATGTTCAGTATGTTTTCTTGTTTTCTCTATTCGATCTTTCATTTTTTAATTTTTCTGCTTTAATATGTCATAGTAATATAATTATTGTGTTTTATTCTTCATTTAAATCCAATATACTATTTTTAGTGAGTGATTTAGACATCATCATTCACAAAAATAATTGCTATGCTGGTCCTCTTCTCTGTCTTTCTGTATTACCTTTATTTTAAAGTTATCCTTTTGGGGGTGGTCTATTCTCAATGATTGTGTTTGTTATATAGAATTCTTTTTTTTTTTTTTTGCTTTGTCTTGTAATATTAGTACTTTTGTTTTTCAAAACATGTTTTAAAAATGAAATCACCCACCAAAACTCTTTCAAGTTAATCATTGATTGTGTCCTGCAAACAGATTTAAGAACTTTGTCCTCTTATAAAAACACAGGGAGCATTTCACAACTTGGGCCTTCTCTCCTTGCATCCTCTGACCTTTACTGACTTAGTCTAATCTAAGGGCCTATATTTGTGGCATGGGAGAGGGGAAGAAGTTTAACTGAACCTAGTTTTGGTCTAATAGCTATCTAAAATGATCACATTCCTCCCTTCTCTTTCTCTCATAATTTATTCTTGTTCCATCATTATCTGCTCTCCCAGTTCACAGTTTTTATTAATGTAAATTTCTGCAGAACAAAAAGAAGGTGCCTAAAAAATGGTAGCTTTTTTGTATTATAGGTCTAGAGAGGGGCAATACTTTTGTTTAGAAAAAAAAAATCAAAGCAAAACTTATTCTGGAAGGAGAATGGGAATTTACACCAGCTGCATTACTCTCCTATGTTGGAAGTACATGGGTTATTACAAAAGTTGATGTATGATGGGTGACACTTGAACTTTATACTACGACTTTGAAGCAGGAGGAGGTAAGATTGAGGACTTTGTGACTAGGGAAAGGACGTGAGAGAGAGGTGATATGAAAGAGGGGAAAAAGCAGATAGGGCACGGGACCTCCAATCTTGGGAGTCTAAGAAATCTGTTAGAGGGCAAAGATGATAACTCTTAGGAGCATGACTCCTGATGTCCAATTTAAAGTTATGTTTTGTGTTGTTTTTAAATTCCTTGAAAGATTCAGTTTTGACCATTACCTATCATACACCTAGCAGGAGCTGTGACCTGGGGGATGATGGGAACTATGTTGGTGTGAAGCTGACCTACTGCTGCACAGTGGTTAGAGAGAGCCAGACAGAATAGGGAAGCCCTAAGCAGGGCCTGGAGCAAGACAGAGACGTGATAAGCTCTAGGGGTGTGCCCCCTGCCCTCATAAAGAGGAGCCTTCACAAAGTTTGTGCAAAAGTAGAATTAAAAGTTAAAAATTAACCTTTCAAACTCTATTTTTCAACCTAAGCTCTATTAAGTTCAAGACACTTTTGTAAGCAATGGTACCAGCCATTTGGTCTACCCAAAAGAAGTATGAGTCCTAGGAAGTTAACCACGTCAATGCAGTCTTTTTTATACAATTAACTGAAGAAAAAATGGGTCCCTTTTACAAATTTTTAAGATTAGGAAACAAAGGAAGTCAAAAGGAGACAAATTAAGACTGTACAGCGGAAACCTAATGGTTTCTCACAGAAATTCTAGCGAAGTTGCCCTTGTCTGAGAGGAATATGCAGGAGCACTGTTATGGTGGAGAAAAACTCTCTGGTAAAGCTTTCCCAGACATTTTTCTGCTTAAACATTGCTAACTTTCTCAAAACACTCTTGTAATAAGTAGGTGTTTTCATTCTTTGCCCCCCTCCAAAAAAAAAGCAATAAGAAAAATGCCTTGAGCATTCCAAAAAACTGTTGCCATGACCTTTGCTCTTGACGGTTCTGCTTTTGCTCTGTCCCAGCTTTTAGTAGCCATTGCTTTGATTGTGCTTTGTCTTCAGGCTAATATTGGTAAAGCCATGTTTCATCTCCTGTTACATTTCTTTGAAGAAATGCTTTGGGATCTTGATACTAGTTGTTTAAAATTTACACTAAAAGTCGTTCTCTTATCTGCAACTGATCTGAGCACAAAGGTCTTAATATCCATTGATGAAAAGTTTGTTCACCTTTCATTTTCCAGTCAGAATTATGGACGCTAAACAGATGAGAAGTCTATGTCATTGGCTGTGTTTCTGCTGTTAATCATCAGCCTTCTTCAATTAGGGCACCAGCAAGATGGTGTTCTCACAAGTTGATGTGACTGGTTTCAGGCTTCCTTTTCAACATCAGCTTATCCTTTTTAAAAACTTGTTATCCATTTGTAAACGATTGATTTCTTTGGAGTATTGGGATAATACTCTTTGGGGTATTATCCCCATAAACTTTTCTTAAAATATCAATGATTTCACTATTCTTCCACCCAAACTTCATGTTCATGCTTCAATTTTAGGAGAATTCATGTTACTCTACTAGGGTCTCTTTTTACGCTAATGTCTGAACTCCTTCTTAGTGTCTCAAATTAGATCCTGTTTAGACAATTATAACAAGTTAGTATGAGATTATTTTTATTTAAAAATGAGATCTGTGTATAGATTTTTCATAATGCAAGTTTGCCACAAACTTTTTGAAAACCCTTTGTGTCATGGGAAATGGGACTGAATTTCTTACAATCCCCCATCATGGAAGCTAGATATTAAAGAAATTGTGACCATGGAGAATATAAGAATTTTGGGAAAATATGATTTCACTTAAAATGGGTAGTTTTTTTCTTAGGGTCATATTTATGCCTTTAACAGATTTCCAATTAGAGAGTTTTCTTTTAAAAAGCAACCCTCAAAATTGTGGGAAATGCTCTCTACTATGATAATGGTTTATGGTATTTGGGGGTTATAGGTCTCACTGAGAAAAATGATTCTTTACTCATACACACAAAATGTTGTCTAAAACTTAATTTTTTTTCAAAACCCTGAAACTTAGACCATTAGTTCTCCCTTCTTAAAATTTAATTTTACATGGTTATTTGTTTCTACTTGTTACAATGAATACCTTCAATTTCTACTCTTATTTTACTTTTAAGATTCATTCCCTGCCCTACTCCATTATAACCTTGATGGCTGATTCTGTTTTATTTACTCTATTTTCAGAAGATTCCATTACTTCTATTAACTTGTCTTCTTGCATGTCATACTTTCTCACATTCTCTTGATGTATTTGGATGTGTTCCTCAAATATTTTGGGGCTATACTAGAAACTTGCGAAGGTAAGGGAGTAAATTGTTTCATTCATTACTTCATGCCCTTTATCTTGCATAGCAGCTAAACATGGATGATACTCACTAAATATTGACTGAATGGAACTGAGTTTTGTTGGTCTCATTTATTGCAACATGTGTTTTAATGCCTCTGGTAATTATCAAAAATTTTAAGTAGTGGAATATAATCTGTTCATATCTGCTGAAGCATGCCTTATATGTCTTTTATAAAATATTCATGGATTTCTTTGTTAATAAAGTGATCATAAGTTTGTCATTCAAACAAAGACACTTTTGAGAGTGGAAATTAAGTCTATCAATATTTATGCTAGGGCATCAGGCATAAAAATGAACTGTGCTGAGCAAATCAGATTATATAGTCTTTTTCCTATAAAGGAAACAATATCAGGTTGATGTTATAGATTGCAATATGTCTTCCTCCATCACCTCCAAAAATTTTTATGTTGAAGTCCTAACCAGTTATACCACAGAATGTGATTATATATTGAGATAGGCCCTTTAAACAGATGGTTAAGGTAAAATTAGGTAATACAGATAGATCATAATCCAATATCACTGAAGTCCTTACGAGAAAGGAAAATTAGGACACAGATAGGCACAGAAGGAGGCCCATATGAAGACAACTGCAGAATTCAGAAACCAAGGAGAGAAATGAAACTATAGAATGAAACCAAGACTCAGAATGAAACCAATTCTGCCAACAACCTCATCTGGAACTTCCATCCTGCAGATAGATTATGATGAAATGCCTTCCTGTTATTTAAACTACCCAGTCTGTGGTATTTTGCATTGAAGCCCTAGCAAATTAATAATGTTAGTTGATCACTCTGATTTTCTTTTCTTAATTTTTAACATATATCTTATTTCTTTATGGAGGTGACAGAATGGTTAATCATCAGGCAGTCAATTTCTCATTTGTTTGACCTCCATGGTACTTTAAAGAAATTAAATTAGTTTTGATAGTTTACCTAAAAAATCTGGATTCTTGCCTCTTCTTAAAAATCTCAGAAAACTTGACAACATTTGGGCATCTGTTTCTCATGGGAATAATTACCATTTTATTTATTTATTATAGTAGTACAGACTTTTAGCTTTTTGACCTTTGCTTTTCATACATTTATTAAATCATCTCACTGAGTGACATTACCAACATTTTTCCCCCTTTTTGGGCAATATGTCCTTGCAATAGGTTAATCCTTAGAAAGATGGTTAGAGGAAAGGCTGATTTGACATCCTTTCTTAGATACGCAAATACTTGTTGAGCCTAGCACAGGTATTTAGGGCTTAGGCAAACCCACAAGTGCCATAATCAGATCTGAGCAAGTTCTGTAGTTTAGTAATGGGATTGTGGAATCAAATGGAAGAAGATGAAAGTTTGCTCATTGAGACTGTTTTCTTCACCCATATTCAGTTTCAGCCCCATCACAGAGGGAACACTCAACCTACACTGAGAGTCTCTTTCGCCAATTGGACATTTTGGCTGAAGAGTGGAGCTGTCTCTGAAGTATGGGATTGACTCCTATCTTTTCTGTGTTCATGGCTGGTAATGTTCCACCTCTTTCTTATACCTTGGCTATGAAGAATTTAGTTAGATTACTTTCCTCAGATTGAATCATATTCTGTTTCTTTTTTTTTTAATTTCAGACTAATATGAGGGTACAAATGTTTAGGTTGCATTGTTTTCATTTCTAAGGTAAAGTTCAAGTTGTAGTTGAGCCCTTCACCCAGGGGGTGTATTATATACACCCTTATATTGTCCACATTAGGTGAGAACTTACCAGTCATCCTCCTCTGTCCTCTTTCCCTCTTCTCTGCCCTCCCTCACTTGAATATACTTGTGCTTTGCTTTCTTGTCGGCATGTTGTTATTTATCTGTCGGTTTCATATTAATATTGAGTACATTGGATGCTTGCGTTTCCATTCTTGTTATACTTTACTAAAAAGAATGTGTTTCAACTCCATCCAGGTAAACATAAAAGATGCAAAGTTGTCATCCTTTTTTATGTCTGAATAGTACTCCCTGGTTGCCAGGGTCCTGCCCCAGGGAAGGATATTTTAAGACCTGTGGAACTAGTGGTAATGGACTGGGGAAAAATAATGTTAAAAGTGGCAAGAGATAAAGAGACAGGGCACACAGAATAGAGCTTTCAAAGGTCAGTACAGGAGACTACTGCTAGCTTGTAGGGCTTCAGTGAGTGGCCCTAAGTATTTGTTCCACCCAGCTTTTATTGAAAGCTATTATCTTATTTAGCCAAGGGGATAAGCTGAGGAAGGAGGTAAAAGTGTCAGCAGTAAGTACATTCATTCTTATTCTGTCTATAATCATTAACTTTAAGAGTCTGGGCATCCTTGTGAAATCTGGAACCTGAGCCTTGTGTGTGGGCAGCCTCCTGTCAGTGGTCACACACACAGATTCCTTGGAGAAGGTTAATCCTCACTAGTTCACTATGAAGCAGACACCCTGATGGCATCAGTCTCCTCTGAAGAATCCATGGGAAAGAGGAATTTCCCCCTTATCTCCAACCAAAGGCATTTCCCTCTATGGTTTTTGTACAAGCCCTCCTGCCCCTATTTCAGGGCATGAGCTATTCTCTGGATCACTGCCCTGGCCATTACAGAAATCCCCACAATGAGTATTTGCTTTGACTGCTGACTGGTCAGGGATTGGCCTAGTTAATGTTCCCAGGCCTTGCATGCAGCTTCTGCTACAGACATTGTTCTTCAGGGTGCTTACAGACCGGGTAAGGAGTGTTTGGAAGCTGTATCCCTTAGAGGCCAGGCTTTTAGTAAAAGTATAAACTGCTCAGACAAGTAATTTTACTGTTGGTTTAGTAAGCTAGCTAAACTGTTTTTATTCCACCTTGCTCAGCTTATTTCTCTGTTTTTCAGTTGCTGTAAATGAGGTCTTTGTTGCCCATTCTGCCTGCACCTGCTATGCATAAACCCCAGTTTGTTAATCCATTCCTGAGTTGATGGGCTTTGGTTGTTTCCATGTCTTGGCGACTATGAATTAAGCTGCAATGCACATTCTAATGGAAATGTCCTTGTAGTAAAATGATTTTTTTCTTTTAGGTAGAAACCTAGTAATGGGATTGTGGGATCAAATGGAAGCCTAGTTTTAGCTCTTTGAAGATTCTCCATACTTTCTTTCATAGAGGCTGTATTTGTAATCCCAGCAGTAGTGTAAAAGTGTTCCCTTCTTTCCATGTCCACACCAGCACCTGTAGATTTGGGATTTTATGATGTGAGCTATTCTCACTGCGATTAGGTGATATGTCAGAGTGGTTGTGATTTGCATTTCTCTGAAGACTAGAAATGATAAACAATTTTTCATGTATTCATTAGCCATTCATCTGTCTTCTTCAGAGAAGTTTCTGTTCAAGTCTCTTGCCCACTTCAAATGGGATCAAACATACAATATTCTTTGCCTTTTTCTAATACAGTAGAGACAAAATATTTAACAAACTGATTCATAGATTCTCAGCAAGTGAAAACATTCTATAAATTTAAATTGGTTAATATGGACATTGTATGTAAATCATTATAGACAAATCGAAATCTCTCATACCAAACCACAAAACTCATTGAATTTTCTGTGTCTCATTTTTTCGTACCTCAACCTAATATTGTAACTACTTGGATTTTTTTCCTCTTATGTGCTTTTCTTTTTAATGCCTTTTGACTTCATACTTATAAATGGAATGTCTGAATAATAAAATTTTCTAAAAAGAGGTTTAAACTATTGGAGTTGAATTTTTCATTACTGAAGAGCTTGTTCACTTACTGATTGTCTTCTAGGCAGTAGAGAGAATCACCCCATCTCTGAGTGCTTTCAGGACCATGTTAGTGGAGTGATACTGTGTTCTCTGCATCTACTAAGGCCTTGTCCTCAAGGCTAGCTTTCAATGCTCACGTTTCATATTAATTCAAAAAGCATTTCTTCAAAACCTACGTATATACCAGGCATAGTACTAAACACTAAGGATACAAATAAAAATGTAGATACTGTTTAAACATCAAATAATTTCACAACCTTAGCTAATAAAATGGTCAGCATTATTTAGTGCTATCATTCTAGCTAAATAATACTGGTATCTCCTTTCTCGAAATTTATAATCTAACCAGGTATGAGAAATAGAAAATGATGTAATGATGCAAGGTTATAATAGTTTAAATGCCAAGCGAGTTGTATGGATATTAAATACTAAAGAAATTCAGGAGAAAAATAAAGCACATAGTTCAACTTTTAGGAGACCATGAAAATTTTCTGAAATCATTCATCCATTAAGTTGAGAGATGTTACAGGCTGAAGTAAATTAGTTTTGTCATTTTTTTTCTAGCAAGTTTCCCAGGAACATGGTGTTCCACATTATTAGAGTTATTATGTGTATACCCATTAAATACTGAAGGTGTAAAAATATAATAACCAACCTCGTTTGCCTGTCTGTATGGAAAAAAAATATCAGAGGGAATTTGAAACAATCTAATTTATTTGCTATAAACAATACACATCTTTTTTTAATGCAAGAGTTGTCATTAAGTTTGCCAGGTAACATATCGATCTGTTGCAACCATTCTCAGGAGTTGGATTAATCCTTGTCCAGTTACCTGCTGAAAGTAATACTCATGCTTCAGGTCAAATTTAGAAAAATGAGCCCAAGGCAAGGTTTCACTTCACAAAAAGTTAAGGGGTTTCTTTTTTCCCCACATATGCTCAAGAACACCCTATTTTGAGGATCCCCCAGCTGAACTGGAGTAGAAGAGTGGCTAGCAATCCCGCCCTAACAGGGAGTGAAGGGAAGGAGGTGTGTGAATTTATATTGTGCCTTTCGTAGGATAGTTCTTTTACTTGACAGACATCCCAATGCCCAGTGTTGGACGTGTGACTCGGAGTTTCCAAACATGGGAAAGTTGTTGACACTGGCAGACACCCTTCCATCTCGTCTAACCAGGTTATGTTGACTCCCTGATCATTGCTCTAGCACTGAGAGCCCAACTTTTGCTCTCCCTGGCATCTGTGGATGATTCGACAGCCAGGTCATCTAGTGCTAAGATAGCTACCTGAAGTTTGGCCAAGTGTGTTATTTCTTGGGTCCTGCCCTTTATTTTTTTTTCAACTTATTATAGGGTACAAATATTTTTGGTTACATGGGTCACTTTCATAACACTTAAGTCATGGTTATAAATGTGTCCATCACCCCTGTTAGAATGGCTTTCATTAGTCACCCCTTTATAAATTAGGTTGTAAATGATAAATTTTAATCCTTGAAGGTGCTGTTTTAACTTACACTGGGCCGTATTAACTATTTTGCAGTTCACAGGTCCCTGTTTTATCAAGCCAATTTGTAAGTACTGAAGTCTTCCTTTAATTTTAATTTATAATGATAAGTTAATAATAAATTATTATTGTGTCAGAGCATCTATGACCATCATAAAAAGTGTTACAATAATGGACATAATACTATGGAAACTTTAGTCCAAATTACAGTTGAAAGGAGGCATACTCATTTTCTCTATTTTATATTTACTTCCCTTCTCAAGATTATACAGACAAAATGTTTAAATTTAGTGGAAGCCTCAGATATAATTATAATTTAAAAAGTCTATGAATGTTTGTCCATTGGTACATTTTTTAAAAAAGTTTAAATTAAACTCATGTTTATAGGCACCAAAGCCAGCTAGTACCCTTTTTAATTACTTTATTATATAAATTCTTTAACATAAAGACCAGTACATGAATCTTAAATTTTCAATTGAACCAAATTATGGAGCTTTGTCCTGATTTGGTGATGTATTATATATGCATACTTTATCTATTATATTGTATATTTGTATCAAACATCACATATAGTTTATTTAATCACCTTTTATTTTCCTCCTGTATGTAGAAGTTTGTTCATACGTCAATAAGTAATGTAGGGCTGGGATTATGTTTCCTAGACCTGGAGCTTGATCAGTACCTAAACTTTCAATTTCCTCTTGAACTTGTAGCCACATAAAGTGACAGCATGACAGTCTCTCTCTTTATCTCTCTCTCCTCTTTGCTCTTTGTCTCTCTCTTTCTCTGTCTCTCTTTCTCTCCCTGTCTCTTTTCTTCTTCTCTTTCTTAATTTTTAGGCTTTTGGCCACCTGAAGCCAAGATTTAATTTCTTTCTCTAGCTGGAAAGGGGGAAAAAGGGAGGAAGAAAGAGGCCAGTGCCTTTGGACAATAGCTTCTCTCTGGGACAGCCCTCACAGCAAGGTGATCACTCCCTTTCCCTCTGTTTCTTTTAAGTAAAATCCTTAGAATAACTTGAGAATCTAAGTGGCTGAAATGGGCGTGTATGTTCCTCTCAGGAAACTTGTTTATACTGGCAGATATCCTTGTGGTTCTCATCTGACCTGTGTCCAGTTTAGGCCTGTCTGGCCATGGCTCTGGCTCTGAGAGCCTGCATTGTGCTCTCCTTAGGCGTCCCAGGGAAAATCTGTCCTGGATCAGTCCCCAGTTCTTTAGATGGAAGGTGCAAATTTCATATACTACCACAATAGTGAGCAGGTTCACAGATGTTTTATCTGTAACTTACAGATCCTGGGTGGAGAGAGTACAGTGAGTCAGGGGGCCTGCCCTTTGTCCCCTGGTTGTGTGAGTCAGGAATGATGTATTAGGCAGAGGGAGAAAGAGAGAGAGAGTGTGAGTGTGTGTGGCCACTAGCAGTACATAATATAAGGGAATAGGGTGTGGTCACTTTAAGTTCATAGGCAAATGCCTGAATAGTTGATTTCAAGGACACAACTGGAAAATGGGAGCTTGTTCTGCTGGGTGGAAAAGATACCCATAAGCTCTCTCTTACCAGCTTGATCCTCTTGGGTGTGATGTGGGCCTGGAAACTATTGAGGGTGACTAGGCCAGACTTCAGGCAGAAAACAGTGAAACCCTTAATCAAAAGGATGCAGAAACGTCATAAAATCATTAAGAATTCACTATTACTCCACTCAGTGGTGATGCTCAATCAGTCATGCCGTTTCCTAAGTGCTAGTCCCAGGGATTCTGCCTAGGTAGACCCAGAAACCACCACTTTTGTTGCCCAGATGAATCTGATACAGGTGGTCAGCATAAACAGCCCCAATCTTTCAAGGAGAAAATATATGAGGACAGGTCAAAAGAAAGGACCAGTTCTGTCAGAACAAAGTTGTGAATGTGTTTAAGCATTTAAAAAGCCTACATAAGGATAAAAAAGAATAAGTGTCCATTTGACTGGTAGTGTATCTTAGCAATTTCAATCATTTTCTGCTTTGGTATTTCCAATAGTCTACCTGAGCTGCTTTTATTTACAATACTTCTGATACCCTGCACCTACTGACAACTGGGTGTCTACAATTCAATTCCGCACTCATTTCCTGGAGTTAGCTCAGACCCCACATAGAAAGGACTCAGTCCCTCAAGACTTCAGATGCCAGTCCCAAATTCCAGCTTGTCACCTCTACTTCCAACCAACCAGCAATAGATTTGAGGTTTCCCACAACCCCTTCATCAGGTCCAATAATTGGCTAGAATGACCACAGAACTCAGGAAAGCCCTTTACTTACTATTCCCCGTTTATAATAAAAGATAGAACACAGGAACAGCCAGATGGAAAAGATGCACAGAGCAGGCAATAGGAGGAGGGATGCGGAAGTTCTGTGCCTTCACTGGGCACATCATTGTCCCAGCACACTGACGCTTCACTAACCCAGAAACTCTCAGAACCTTGTTGTTTGGGGTTAATTTTAATTGGGGATTTTAATGGAGGTATTATATAAGCATGATTGATTGTAGTTTTGGCCATTGGTGATTAACCATAAATCTATCACATCCTCCATATGAAATCTCAAATCCACCAAGGTGTGACTGCTGGATTAAAAACTGCAGATTACTTTATATTGGCTGTGCTTGGAGGAAGTCAGATCTGGCTCAGGAATCCAAAAAACTAAAATGATGAAGAGCACAGGGATCATGGGGTTTTTTTAGATAAAGGAAATATGACATAAAATAATATTCTGGGCTCTAAAGGAGGACAAGAGAGCTTTTGTTATTGTTGTTGTAAGGTATAGTGTTGAAAAGTATAAAAAATAAGAGGGAAAATAAGAAATTCAGTTGGAAGATGGAATAGTTGGGCCCAATAGAGCTGTTGTTCTGTCTATTTACATCATAAATCCTCATCTTTGATTGTTTAAAACATCCAGTTAGACCTGAAAGAAAATACACCAGACTCTATCCAGCAAGCAATTAAAAAAAATTAAATAATCACTTTTAACTCCAGACCTTGCAAATTGTTCTAACACAAAGCCACTCTGAATATGCCCAACTTCATTTAATTGAGATTAAAGTTGATTTTTTTTCAGACACACTCATGGTATATATAACTGTGGTAAATGATCTTCAAAGGTACTTTAATTTGGATACATGTAGAGAGTGAGGTTTAAGGGGTGTTATCTTCAGAATTGATTTGATGCTCTATACTGCATAATTTTTTTAAACACGTCAACAGTTTATTAAGAATTAAACAAAGGTATGATGTGATACAATACAAGCAAGACACTCAAGATAGGTATAATAGTACTACTCACACAAAAACTTAAATTTCACCTCAAAAAAAAATCACAAGACAACAGAGAAAGCAATTT